>JANBXA010000159.1:0-37788 GCA_030556225.1 Cricetiscus sungorus | reverse complement strand
CTTGTGGACCCCCAGACTGATAGCTGGGTCCATCATTGGACCTATTCAGACCCCCTGAACATGGGTCTCAGTTTGAAGGCCTGGGCAATCTAAGGGACCTCTGACAGTGAAACCAGAATGTATCCCTGGTACATGGAAAGACTTTGGGAGCACATTCCCCATGCAGGAATACTCCCTTAGTCTAGAGGCAGAAGTGAGGGTCTAGACCCTACTCTAAATGAGTTGACAGATTTTGATGATCCCTCCTTAAAGGTATAACCCTCCCTGTGGAGTGGGGTGGAATGGGATAGGAGGTGTTGTTTTGGGGCATGGGAGGGAGAGGGAACTGGCATAGATATGTAAAATAAGGACATATATATATATATATGCATACATACATATATATTCACCAAATTGATATGGCTTAAGGACAGGGCTAGGGAAATACAATTATCCCCAAAGCCAGGATGTCAAAGAAAACAACCATTCCCAGTGGTGGGAATATAAGGAACAGACAGTACTAAAGAACTTCTACTGGGCTCTTTTCTTTCAGGAAAGTCTAAGCAACTAAACCAGCTGGGTTTAACAAAATACCTTTTCCATTGCACTGACATCCTCTAATCCAGAGACTAACACCCAATGAAGGGTAGTTATGTAGATTTCCAGGGTAAACAGACTTACCAATTTAATCCACTCATTTGTGCACATACCTTTACTTAATTACATGTGTCCAAATGCAGATGTTTTTAATGGTGAACTACTAATCTGCTACATGTATTTCCCAATTGGTTTACATGAAATCTCAACACATCAATATAAGTACATCTCCATTGACCCTCAGTCAGTTCAAATGGCCTCTGATCATATCAAATACACACGTCTAACCAGAGGAGTAGGTTTTCATTGAAATACTTGTACAAGTTTAACTCAGCCCAGGGACATGTTGTTTGTCTTAGTACTGCTTTACCCCTGATCATCACAGGAAACACCTATAGGGAAATATAATCAGAATTAACTTATAATCCTGTGTTCAAGTTCATATGCATGCATTTATTTTCATTATGGAGCTAATGTGTTTACCTTGGGTCTACAACTACACTTATGAGATGTCAGAACTATTATCCTTACAGTCCAACCACCTTTTACAGCAGAATAATTTGTACAACTTAGTAGCCACTTATTTTGTTCTAATAAGAGAAGAAACAGGAAAATAAAGACAGAAGACAAGAAAGAACATTTTCCATTATTTTTAGGAATATTTGGCATAACTACTGA
The DNA here is from genome assembly GCA_030556225.1 of Cricetiscus sungorus. NCBI lineage: Eukaryota > Metazoa > Chordata > Mammalia > Rodentia > Cricetidae > Cricetiscus > Cricetiscus sungorus. Next base: position 36,534 of record JANBXA010000159.1, on the reverse strand, counting down.
GTGGCAACCTAGGTAGAAGTAATAAATGGCTCCCTGTCCAAGGAACATGGGTCTGCTAGTGTAGAAGCAAAGGATCTGGATGTAGCATGGGTTAACAATTCTGATGACTGCAGAACAGGATCCAGTCATCCTTGTTAGCTCAGGGAAGGCAGAAATCTGGTTACATCCCTTATGATCAGCCAGAGTCTCAGTATTTAACATAAAGAATTACCCTTTTACTTTTACCCAGTCTTCTTTATTCGGTGGAGAGTAGGATTTGTAATATATAATGTATAGGGAAATTTTGGGACAACAATATCTACCCTTTGAATGTCCTGTTCTTCAGGGTGGCTATTGATGTTCAATTACACCATGGCATGTCACTCACTTGCACATGCAATTAACCAATATAGTTTGTAACATCAATTGTATAGAGAATCTCTAACTCAACTTAGAGCCCTGAAATAGCACAGGCTGAGATAGCAGGGTTGTTTCCAGGATAGGCTGAGAAAGTCCCATGATTAATGTATTGCTGTTTTTTCTATCTGATAAATGAGATTCATGGTCAAATTGGCCTATAATCATCTTTGTTTTCTCAGTAGCACTAAACTTGCAAAAAGCACAAATATAGCAATTATGGTGATTCCCAAGGACATTTATGATATGTGGTAAATAAAAGGCCAGAGATATCTATAGTATGCAAAATTGGGCTAATCTTGGCTCAACTCTTTTTTTTGTTGGATAAAAAGTGATATTCTTCATGTGAGTGTGTACACCTGTACTGAGTGCACACTTCTTTTGGTATGAATTCAAAGCAAACACTTCTCTGACCCTACCTGTACACCTGTACTGAGTGCACACTTCTTTTGGTATGAATTCAAACCAAACACTTCTCTGACCCTACCTTACTCATAGAGACAATTCACCTGGTAGTCATCTACCCACAGTGGAAACCTGGTGCCCAGGAATCTGGAAATACTATATTTATTGCAGGGTTTGAACTCCACACTGCTGCTCCTTAAGCATTCCACATCCTCTGTGTAGAGGAAAAATAGGATCCCCTGGATATTATGTTAATCCTATGTGATAAGACCCATAGCCTGAGAGGTGAACATCCAACTCATGCTTATGATCATTCTACACAGTAAAGTGTCTGAAAACCATACACACATGTACTCTCTGAGATGTGATCATATAATATCTTACTTTGGGATCCTACAAAATATATTTATACACTAAGAAGGCTCCAGACATAAGCATATGGTTAAATACACTGTCTTTCAAATAAATGGATGAACAGAACCTGATCATGGAGCAAAAGGGTATTTGCCATAATGAGATGAACACTTACTTATTATTTAGTCTATGGAAGCACTCAGGGTCCATTCAAAGAAAATAAGGTGCAAGGACATGGTAATAACCACAGCCTCTTTTGAAAGTGCTCTTTGGTAGGCATGAGCAAACAGTGAGTAAGATTAAGAATATAAGAGCCTGTATATTGACTCCTAATTTTTCTGAAAATAATATTTGTTCTATAGAAGATTCCATTGTTTATAAAACCTTATACTGAATTATTATTCCCAAAAGGAAATGCACATAAACACAAATATGCAGATACACATTCACCAAGTATCAGTGAGGAGGATGGCCAAACATAACAGTGGAGGGATATGATGCAGAACCTATAGAGAAGCTGTGAGTCACTATTGAAGTTTCATTGGAAATTTGCCTAATATGATAATAAAAAGTTAAAATATGCCTGCCAAAAGTCCTGAAAACCTGAGTTTGATACCTGGCATCTACAGGATGGAAGGAGAGACTATATACTTCCTAAAGTTTCTCCTAACCTCCTCCTGTACATCTAGCACAGTGACCCCCAATCTGTTATCTCTCTCTCTCTCTCTCTCTTCTCTCTCTCTCTCTCTCTCTCTCTCTCTCTCTCTCTCTCTCTCTCTCACACACACACACACACACACACACACACATACACGCATGTGAATATAAATGTTTATAATGTGTGTAAATGTAAAAAAAGTATTAAAAGATACTTTCTTCCATGCTGAATATTTTGTATGTTTATCTGTATGTTTATTCATTTAGTAGTATACACAGAAATCAGTTATTTTATGCCAGGGAGCTAAACCAGGGAACACCTAAACATGAATATGAACTATATCAGTGGTTCCTTTTACTTGGGGGTTCTTTAAAACAGAAGTATAGAGATGCTTTGTCCATGTTAAAATGTCCTGACTAGGTTAACCATGGTTCTAAAGTGGAACATCTCTCAGGGAATCGTTGAAGACTTAGATCAGGGTAAGCAATTCCTCTGTATGCAACTTAAGTAACAAGTATGCATGAATTGTCCATGTTCTAGTCTGACAAGACATGCCTCAGACCATAGATCTCAATGAAGCAATGTACATGGGAGGGACTCCAGTGTGAGTGAAGCAACAATGAGTGTGTTATTGAGGCTAGGATCAAGGTCAGTGCCTCACATAGATAAGTCAACACATTCTTTGACTCTGGGACAAACACTCACCTGCTGTCTGACATTCATCACATAAATTATGTTGCTGAGGAGGTTTTCATAATTTTTGTGATGTTGTAAACAATTTTTGTAGATGTATATTGCATCCTGCTGCCTCCTTTTATCTGCAATGTTGCCAATAATGCTTGTGATGGATATATTGGGGGATTTTCCAACTGCATGGCTGAGGTGCATGAATAGAACAAAAGTGGTCCACAGGTAGAATATGATCTGGCTTTTGCCCATTGTCTGCTCAGATATGAAGCTAGAGATTTGAGGAGGGTATATATATGTGAAGATCCATGGAAAGCAAGAATAGACACTCTGCCCTACAGAGTGATGGTCAAGAATAGCCACCCTCCAAATTAACCCCTCTCTTCCTGCCTCCCTATCTTTATCTATGTCATATCCTTCCCTTCAATATACCAGTCATCTTCTGCCCTCCCTATTGGCATTTCCAGAATTTCACCTGGAATCTTAGCTTAGTCCCTTCACACACTCTGGTTTTCAGTAACATTAATACCTTTACTGGACCAGAGAAACTTTAAACTTCATTTTTATTTCTTCAGAAACTCAAAAATACCACCCTTGAATTACCTATGTTCTCAGACTTCAGCAGTGTACTTGAGAACTAGAGTATCCCTGAAGGCTGTTATAACATGTTCTGTAAGGATTCTCATCCTTTTCATTTCAGAAAAGTTTCCTTGCTAAATTTACTGAGTGGAACTATACTTAAAAGAGTACATGGTGTTCCTTTCCATGACTCATGAGTAACCATTAACCACTCAATGAAAAAAAAACTCTGAGAGGTTCTTCCTAGGTCAAACAACTGGGACTAGATATGGAGCTCAGGTGACTGGGGCTAGGGTGACATTGTATCTGGGAATCCAGAAAAGATATTACCTGAAACAATATGTAATTTATATTTATTATTTGACACTGAATATTCCTAAACACTTAACTATTTTAATACTATAATTTTTATATTGATACTGGTATTGTTTTAATATGATTATTTAATATTATGAACATCTGTCCACCAGGATTAGGTTTAGGTATAGTCCTATAGCATTTCTTTAAGATCTAGGTATGACCAGGAACTTATACTTATTCATTTATTTATTTATTTTTGTTGTTTATTTTAAGCTAAAATTAAAACTTGTGATAACCATAATTGTTTCAAAATACACTGTCCACAATGATTCTGAGACTTTTGACATACAATTGCTCTTTGTATTTCTCTACTCTTTGTACACTATGACAAAGAAAAGACCTGGTTGACACATAGTTTTTACATGATCAAATATGCCTGAGAATGATGATTTGTCATCTCTATTGTGCCTCAAAATCTCAAGTCAAACAAAGACAGCGAATATTGACTATATTCACACCCTCCAAATTCACATCTTTTCCTGTCCTGGGAGTGATTGGCTCATGGGCATGCACATTCACCTTCAGGTTTTATTTTGCCCATGAACTTCTCTTGCTTTGGGAAGAGCATGGTATGTGATTAGCATTCATATTGGAAAAAAGTCAGCCAAGGCTAGGTTCTACTGACTTAAAACCCCATCATAGTAGGCTATGAATCAGAGACCTGGGAGCCTCCTGCTTCTTCAGCTTAGCATTGAATATGCTTCATAAAATAACTCTCAAAAGGTGAGAATTTTGTTCTTAATCCATATGTATCTGAACTTAGTGTTGATCAATTCTTCCTAGAATTAAATCTGAACTGTGCATCTACTCTCACGTTCACCATTTACCTCGTATATGTCTACAGTAGAAAAATGAGTAACTCAGGGAAATTTAGACATTATGAGCCCATTCTAACTCTATTAAAATACAAATAAAATTCTAAGTATTTTGTAGATTCTCAAAGAAACTCTCTTTATTGCTGTTTTTCTTTTATGAATATTAATTTGTAATATTTTTAATTAAATGTAGGTGTGGGAGGGTGTTTAGCTATGTGAAGGTAAGTACACATAACTCTAGTGTCCAGATCACTTAGCTATTTATTAATGGTTAGCAACTAACTGACTCACATACTGAAAAATAAACTAAGGTCCATGGAATAACATCAAGTACTCCTAAACACACTTGCTGTGATTTTACTGATCTCTACTTCATGTCAGGTGAAACATACCTTCAAACAAGTTAAATAAATGGCTGTATTCATTCTATTTTATAACTTCCTCATCTTTTTCCTGTAGAGTCAGAGTAGTATCTATGATCACATCAGGAAACTAAGAGAAACAATTTTCTTATATTTGATGTTTAAAATGGTGGAATTTTAGAATTCCTATGCTAGGAACAAGCTATGGTATTGAGAAACATCAAGGCAGAGTGATAATAGAACAATGTTTGGATGGGGAAGAATTGGGCATAAATACCAAGAAAGATTTAAATGGAATAAGGGAGGAATTGAAAAGATAGTAGGAAGAAGAGGCAGAGGTAAGGATGACTTTCAATAACAGCCTTTGGTGTGGTCTTATCAAAATGTACTATTGTGGAAATATTCAAAATTATACCCTCATGCCAATGGTATGAGTACATCAAAGAAGAGGGATTTCAAATATTTTAAGAGGTAGAGGTCCAGGGTATTTACTGTGAGATTGGCTAACATAATAATGAACTATCAGGAAAACTGTTACTTAGTGTTATGAACAGTTTTCCCATCAGCTGCTCCAACAGCCAGGTCAGCTCCCAATAACACCCAGAGATGCTGTATTAGATATAAAGCTATTGGCCTGTATCTAGCATTTCTTATTAGATAGCTCTCTCTTAAATATTATCCCATTTCTATTAATCTAAGAGTTTCCTTGTGGCTTTATTTTACTAGAGAGAGGGTCGAGAGGGTCTGAGCCTCTTCTCTCAAGTCCCTACATCTTGACACCCCTTACTACATCTCCCAGAATCTTCCTTGTTTCCTAGTCCCACCTATAATGCCTTCCTATTTATCAACAGTGCTTTATTCATTTACCAATAAGAGAAAAGTATTTATAGAATAACATATCCCATTATCTCATTTTTTCTGTTTAAAATAAAAAGAAGGGTTTTAATTTTAACATCATAAAATATATAACAAAACAGTTATCAAATAAGAACTATTTTTAACAATATTTAGTCCATTAACATTTAGCAATATTTAAAGAAAATATTCCATCATCTATCCTATCTTTGTGAGTCTAAAGTCTTATATGTAACTTATCTTTAATCCTAACTAAGAAAAATTATAACCATAAATATCTGTCTTCAACTCCATCAAAAACCACAGAAAAATAATGAATAAACTCTACAAATGACAGAGACAACTATCCTGGTCAATCACCTTAAGTTCTTCTGTAATGTTCTATCTTCAGCCTATAGACCTAGTGTGTCTAGCAGACTCCTCAGCAATTCAGGAAATTTCAGTCTGTCCAACCTGTTGGCAGTTTGTCAGTCATTTTGCTCTGTGTCCTATACACTATTTGGCAGACTATTCCATGAAATAGCAACTGTACAGCATTGTTCATCTTTTTTCAGCAGTCACATTTCTGTGGGTCCTGCATATCCAGTTTATACAGCATAAAGCTGAACAGTCCAGAAAAAAGCAGTATCTTGCCCAAATGGCTAGCTTTGTCATGTTGGAAGTAAACTCCATAATGAGTTTCTTTGATGTCCATCTTCCTTTCTGAAGCAGGTGTCATTGCCACAACAGTTGTGCCTCACTTTTTGTTTTGTTTTTTTATTGATAATATAATTTAAAATTTTTACATATCGATACCAGATTCCCCTCCCTCCCTCCTTCCCACCCACTTACCCTCTTTTCCTCCTCACATGCACCCTGACCACCATCCCCTCTCATCCCCCCCCCATTCCACATGAAGGGCTATGCTATCCAGGTGGGGTCATGTAAATCTGTCAAGTCATTTGAAGTAGGGACCAGGACTTCTCTCCTGTCTCTAGATTAAGGGAGTATCCCTCCATGGGGGATGTGTCTCCAAGAACCAGAACACATCCTGGTGCTACTGTCTGAAGTCCCATAGACTGCTCAGTCCTTCTAGCTAAGGAAAACCCTAAACCATTTTAAATGCCATATTCTGTGTGTCTTTGAATGAAAGGTTTGAAGAATATTTATCTATCTCAAATATATCTCCGTATATCTAGAAATCCTAACTAACATGACTATAAGTTTTGACTAATATAGGTAACCATCTATAATCTGTACTAAATTATACATTACATTTTTAATTAGCTATATAAACACAATACTTAAAAGGAGAAATATACTTATCACAAAATTGACCGTAATTTTGTTATTAATAACTGAAAATCCATTCCATTACAAAGTATTCATTTCTACACCATTATCTGTTTTTAACTTTAAAAACAGATTGGTTGTGATCATTAACCATGTATAACCAACACCATTTAAATGAAAACAAACATTTATAAACAATATTTGGAAATTTGGGAATCATTCTTTCCAAACTGCTAGTTGGCTAAATAAGAAGTAAACAATCAAAATAGCTAATGACAGGCCAGAAGATATTGAGGGCAGAGGGAGATGTCACAAGGTGTCAATATAAGATGAAGTTTTCTAGGTAATCAGCAGCTGCTAAAAGAGGGAGAAATGGTCACACATATGAATGAGCTGCCTAAGTTGTTATCCACTCAAGCAATCAGCCCTAAACGCATATAAAATAAAAAACATTAAGTGTACACAGAAGGATAAAATTATGTATATATAATACATACATGCTTATATATGTATACATGTGTTACGGCATGTTTCCCCACCGGCTGCTGCTGGTTCTGCCGCTATGGTCCCGCAACCACGTGTGCCCCAAATAACACTCCGGAGATTCTGTATTTGATACAATCCTGTTGGCCAGTTACCATTATTGTTAATGGGCTAGCTCTGCCTTAATCATTAACCCATTTCTACTTATCTAAGTATTTCCACATGGTCATCTTATCGAGGAGCCGCGCGGCAGGCGTCCTGCTTCTTTCATGGGCTACATCTCGACTCTCCTCTCTCCTCCTCCTGGTCTCCTAGCCCCGCCTATCTTGTTATCTCATTGGCCACAGTGCTTTATTAACCAGTATGAGAAACATATATACAGAATCGCATCTCCCATCATCTCCTCTTTTCTGTCTAAAGTAAAAGAAGGGGTTTAACCTTAACATAGCAAAATATACCATACAACAGTTATCAAATAAGAATCACAGTAAACAATATTTAGTCCATTAACATTTTGTAAGACTTAAAGAAAATATCATCTATCCTATCTTTGTGAGTCTAAAGTCCTATATGTAACTTATCTTTAATCCTAACTAAGGAAAACTATAACCATAACTACCTGTCTTCAACTCCATCAAAGACCACAGAAGGATAATATATAAACTCTAGAAATGACAGAGACAACTCATTGCCTGGTCAATCACCCGAAGTTCTTATGTAATGTTCCATCTTCAGCCCATAGGCCATAGTGTGTGTCCAGACTCCTCAACAAGGCAGGAAACTTTTCTCTGTGTCCTGTAGACTGTCTGGCTGTCTGGCAGCCTCTTCCATGAAGCAGGAATCCTGTAGCAATGTCCATCTCGAATCAGCAGTCACCTTTTTGTGGGTCCTGCATGTCCAGTTTCTACAACATAAAGTCAAACAGACTAGACAAGAGAAGTACCTTGCTAAAATGGCTAGTCTTGCCATATTAGAAGCAAACTCCGTAACGAGTTTCTTCAATGTCCATCTTCCTTTTTGATGCAGGTGGTGTTACCAGGAGAAGTTGTGCCTCATTGTCAAGAAAATCCCTAAACCATTTTAAATGCCATATTCTGTAAGTCTTTGAAAGGTTTGAAGAATGCCTATCCATCTCAAATACATCTCTGTATATCTAGAAATCCTAACTAACTTAGCTCTAAGTTTTGACTATCATAGTACTAAATTATTCATTACATTTTCCAATGAGCTAAATAAACACAATACCTAAACAAGAGGAGAAATATACATATTACAAAATTGACCTTAAATTGTATCAATAAAAGAAAATCCATTCCAAAGCAAAGTATTCATTTCCATACCATAATTCCCTTTTTACCTTTAAAAAGATTGTTTGTGGTTATTAACCATTTATAACCAAACCAATTTAAATGAAAACAAACACTTATAAACAATATTTGGGAATTTGGGTGTCGTTCTTTCCAAACTACTTCCTGCTGGTAGAGGGCGCTGTCATGGGGGTCCAAAGAAGATGCAGAAATCTTGGCAGTAGTCTGCAATGCTTTGTCTCAACTGCTTTGAATGTTGGATCATCTGGGGCATTGTTTCAGGGGGTCTGGCTTGATCAAACCACATAAGTCTGGAAAGAATCCATAGTTTTTCATTTTCTGTGGAAACAAAAATAGAAATCCTTTTCCCCAGTAGCTTGTCCTTAGGCTTAAATTTTTGAGTCAAAGCATTTTTAAAATATATAAATTTAATTAATCCAGCAGCATTTCTTTTATCAGTAGTTATTTTCTCAGCAATCAAATAATTTAAAGACAACAGAAGCGCGTATAGTATCCAAAATTTCTCTGTGTTTTCCATCTTTACGTGGCTTTTTTTATTACTCTATTTATTCTACTTCTATTTTTACATATTTTGAGACAGGGTTTCTCTGTGTAACTTTTATCTGTCCTGGAATTCATTCCATACCAGGTTTACCTTGAAATCACAGAGATCTGTTTGCATCTGCCTCCCGAGTGCTGGGATTAATGGCATGCCCCATTATACCCATTCATTCTACTTTCTGTTTTCTTTTTTAAACCATTGTATCCCCTTTCTTTTTCTCTCCCAAGCCAGCGTATTTTTTAAAACATAGTGTAAACCTTCATTGCAGCTCTAGTACACAGCAATGAATTGTTAGCAGAGCTCTTTATAAGCAAGGCGGGTTTTTTGCCGCTTATGCTAATTTTGGAAACCTCCCTTAAAGGAGCCGCGCAAATCTCTGTCTACAGCAAAACAAATCCAACAGAGAAAATGCTGCTACCAAGAAGTCTTGCTAGTGTCTGTTCCCTTGTTTCTAAAAACTATTTTTTAAGCTTTTGTTAAGTTTTAAGTGAAAGTTCTCAATCCCAGTTCTGACACCATTATGTTACGGCATGTTTCCCCACCGGCTGCTGCTGGTTCTGCCGCTATGGTCCCGCAACCATGTGTGCCCCAAATAACACTCCGGAGACTCTGTATTTGATACAATCCTGTTGGCCAGTTACCATTGTTGTTAATGGGCTAGCTCTGCCTTAATCATTAACCCATTTCTACTTATCTAAGTATTTCCACGTGGTTGTCTTATCGGGGAGCCGCGCGGCAGGCGTCCTGCTTCTTTCCTGGGCTACATCTCGACTCCTACTACTTCCTCTCTCCTCCTCCTGGTCTCCTAGCCCCGCCTATCTTGTTATCTCATTGGCCACAGTGCTTTATTAACCAGTATGAGAAACATATATACAGAATCACATCTCCCATCATACATGTATATATACGTATATGTATATTTAATTATTTCATGTTTGAATATACAAATATGTACATACATTATCCATATGTGTACTAACATATAAAAATAAGTATTAAATAAAATTAGGTCACTAGTTGTAGATGGAGGAGGAAGGAGACAGTGGAAAGTGTAGAAGGAGAAGGTGGGAAATTACATGAAAACAATACAAAATTACCTCAAAAAATTTCAAATAAAGACACGCAAATTATGTACACAAGTACATGTGTGTGATATTTGATATAATCACTCTATTTCTACAAACTATCAAACACTTAAATATTTGTTACTATATATAGGACTCAATCCATGTTCATTGTCTTCTTTTGTTTCTAACTTACTTAATTTTTTTCTTACTGAGATTCTCAGAGATCAATCAAAAAGATCATTCTACTCTCAGAGATCAAACCTAAGCCTGAAATTAAGCTTTCCACCCTCCAGATTCATGAAGGGATTTTTCTCAAGAGAACATTGGGTCCTGGTTTTAGGAATTTTCATTCACTTTCTTAAACACAGAAAACTTAGTAGAGGCCCTATTTTTAACCCAGTAGAAATGATTATTCCTTCAGAGGAGTCTAGTTTTAAGATAGCTAATATCTGGGTGAAGCAAGAAACCATTTTGTCAAATTATGTGGAAATATTGCATTAGGGCTGTAGCCAATACCTGGAATGCTCAATGACATTTAGCTTTGATGTTTCATTTAATGTCTTCAGTACAACTGCCAATTGATATTCTAAACACAGGAGCCTTGCTCTGATGTGTCCTACATAGAATGGTTCAGAGAGAAAGGAGTTGGTCTTTTTCTGCATAATTTATTGTTTTTAGAATGATTTTATTCAATATTTGCATTGTTTTTTTTTCTTACTGGACACAATTATTTCAATGGAAATATGTATTCACTTCTTGAAACAGTCCAAGCTCATGCGAAACATTATCAACTGATAGTGCTTTAATATACTACTTGTTAGAAGAAAGCCAAAAATGAATTTTACTCAATCTAATGCCCACATAAATTCCTGCTACTTCACCCATGCACTTCCCAAATTTTGACTCTGAGGGTCACTTTTTATATTAGTTAGTCTTAAGAATACTGAACACAAATATGCCATTCTCTGTAACAGGTTAAGAAGTGTTTTGTGTTGCAAAACAAAGGTGATTTTTATATAAGTTTATATAATACATGGAATATAATCATTAATGGTCTATTCTCAAAGAGATACCATAATAAAGGGAGCCATTGTAGATTTAAGGAGAAGTCTGGCACTGCACTAGGGAAATGTCCAGCAAAGCCTGAGAAAACACAGCAGTAGGGATCCCTTGGATACTGTTCACAGGGCCACAGCCTAAAACTGATGCTACAAGGAAGCAGCTATGGTTGAGTGTAAGTGGATTTAGAATCTTGGGGCTTGCTTGCAGACTTCAAGAGGAGGGAGAGAGGAAGAAAGTGGAGAACATTTGCAAATGGGTGCTTTTCAGTGATGGGCTTCTGACATGGGGTAGGGGTGAAGTGAGGTCATGAGAGCAGAAGGATAAAAAGGACTATAGGTTCTTGTGGCACTGAAAAATGATGAGATCTCAAAGACAGACATCCTGAAGAGTAGTTACGGAAGGCTGCAATGGGAGGAAACAGTCAAGTAGCACTGAGCACATAAGGACACATAATGGACAGGATCATCTGAAGATAGCATGGTTAAGACATCAAAGTACCACCAGTATGGATAATGAAAAGACCAAGAATTATGACAGGAGTGGTGTTGGTGTACCAGTGAACCACAAGTGAAGGAAAGTGACAGGAGAAGGCCAACAAAGGGTTCATGAGCACATTGCTCTAGATGCAATAGCTGTATCATGAGGTGGATTTGATCATTGAAGACAGAACTTTCTGATGCTAGATCCCCATCACCAGAGGTTAGTCTACTTCATTCTGTTTGCATCCTTGACAGAATAATATTCTGTGAAAGTGGAAACTCACGGCCCTTTTGAAACCCACCTGCCTTGATTTCTCTTATCTGACTGAGGGTCTCACCATCACATTTTATCACAACGAATGCGGCTTTTCTTCATATCTGGGGCAGTCTGCACCCTAGTCTACATCTCATCCCCCATGTCCCCTCCCTCACTGACAACCAGCATCTTTCTTTCCCCCTTGAACTTGCATGCACCTCAGTAACTGGCTCAAACAATAGGGGTGCTGGGTGTGATTCCTGAGATAAAGTTATAATCTATAAAGTGGCTTCAGCCTGGGCTGCTCTACTAGGGCATAAGCTTTGGAAGCCCAGCCACCATGTCACCAGAAGCTTAAGTCACAAGGAAGAGTGTGTGCAGTCAGAGTAACAGTCACACGCAGAAGAGGAGTCTACAGATGTCCCAGCACCTGCTCTGATCTTTGCTGGACGTCCTAAAGGATGACTTGCCCTGACTAGAAAAAATGAGGGATTATAAACTGGGTCGGAGTGCTTTGTTATATAGCAGTATATTGCTCCAGCATGTTTTTGCCTCTTAGAACTTACTGACAAGTCCTTACAGGAGGCTACTCTGTCTCCATCCTCCCCATCCCCACGTTTGTACACTGTTTTTAATTGCCTTTAGAAGAGCCTACATCAACACAAAGTATCCTTAAAATTACTTTTGGATGGGGGAAAAGCAAGCATAGGTACTGGGGAGCACTTGAGGACCAAAATTGAATCCGCAGATCCTCTATTAAAAAAAATTTTTTTTTAATTTAAAATGCCAGACACAATGACCTGTAACCACCTCCAGGAAGACGAAAAACAGTCAGCTTCTTGGGGCTCACTGGCTAGCAGGCCAAGCCTAATTGTTAAGTTCCAGGCCAGTGAGAGATCTCAAAGAACAGGATGGATGGTGCCCAAAGAACAGCAGCTGAGGTTGTCTGGTGGTTTTCACATGCATGTACACACACAAATAGGAGTTTATGAGTTCATTTTTCTTTTCTATTATTATCTACATCAATTGTTGAACTGACCCCAGGAAGCCTAAAACAACATGGCAGACACAGAGTCACAATATAAACTTTCACAGGATTGTGGAAAAGCCATGGCTGTAGGATTCATATGGGCCAGCAATGGTTTTTCAGAGTTGTGAAAAGGAGCCTAATCTCTTTTTAAATATTTATTTATTATGTGTACGGTGTCCTGTCTGCATATTCATATACATGCTCTTCCAGAGGTCCTGAGTTCAATTCCAGCAACCACGTGGTGGCTCACAACCATCTGTAATGAGATCTGGTGCCCTCTGATGGCAGACATGCATACATGCAGGCAGAATGCTGTACATTTAATAATAAATCATTTAAAAAAAAAAAGATGAGTGCATGATATAATGAATCATATGGAGACTGGGAGCACAACTGCCCTCATGTTATTTTTAGAAGCTAAAATTCAAGGAGCTATGAGCACACTCCACAATTCCTTGCTATTGTGGGTTATTTAAAAAGTGAATTATCACGTGTTTACTAGCTTCTCCAGTTTTTGCAGTGGCCATTAAGAAGCCTGAATATATATTGGCTGCCACATGCTCATATTTTAATCTTCAGAATTCTGCAATATGAGTAACATCCATTTGCCATAAATGATTAGAAAGCAGGCCTCAAGGATTTACTCCTACATTAGTTTCAGGTAAATATTGTGGGTACACATCACATTGTTTGACAGTTTGCCAAAGTCTCTAGTTAAATCAAACTGTTTTCTTAGACTATTACTATTTTGATGATGAAAGCTGTGTGACTGCTAAGCTAATTCTACCTGAGATAAAGAGGCCATTTTTGTCAGTCTATCAGCTTCAGTCAGTGGGCAGGGAAGGTTTGAATGAGCTCTTATATGATCCCCAAAGCACAGTGCCTTTCTTTGATGAATGGCACTCTGAATTTGCTCAAACAGTATTTTAACCTGATTATTACTAGTTCCAATGTATGGAACTATGTCTATAACTTGAAGAGCTCTGAAAACATAATCACTATCAGTATATAAGTTAAATGAATCATTCATTAGAAGCTGAAAAACTATTGCAACAGTTTGTAACTCAACAATCTGAGCTGAAGCTGGATTTGTCTGTACTACAAATTCTTTTCCATTAATAACATAAGCTGGTTTTCCATTAGAAGAACCATCAGTAAAACCTAACATAGCATGTTTTACAGGATTACTCCTTACAATTTTAGGGAACACAAAAGGATGTATTAGCACAAATTGCAACAGTCTATGAGCTGGAAACTGATTATCAATTTTTCCCTAAAACTGAGCAAAAGCAATTGCCCATGAGTCACTGTTTTGAAATAACCAATCAACTTGCTGTTTGGTATAGGGAACATGTATTATGCTTGGTTCCCTGCCAATATATCTCCTAGAGTCCATTTGGTATTTTTGTACCTTACAAGTTACTGCTTCAAAATAAGGATTTAACACTTTGGATGGGGAAACATGTAAGTGCAACCATAACAATGGTCCCCCTTGCAATAAGACAGAAGTCAGACTATGCTATGTGGGAAGTAAATAAGCCTATGGTTTTGCATAGTCAATATAGCATATTTGCTGATGCTGGATTGCATTCCCCAATTGTAGGAGAACGTGTCTACCCACTTTAGTTAGCTGCCCAGGTGAATTTGGATCACTATCTCTTTTCAGGATATTGCTTAAAGGTTTCAAATCACCAGTATGTGCATTTTTAAATGGACATAATCATTTAATATTTTCCAATAACTTCTGAAAATCATTCAATGATCACAATCTATCTTTTTTAATTTCTAATTTTTGAGACCTAATTCCTTTAGGATGCAAGATATGTCCCAAATCCTTTTGAAAACTCTTTTTCTAATCTAACCTGTAAAGCTTCATTAGCTGATATGGTCTCATTTGCATCTTTACTGACACCTTTCTAGGTGGGGGCCTAAGAGGGTGGCAGTTCCCTGAGGCTTTTTCTCAATAGCTTTTCTCAAATTTTTATTAACCTCCATTCTCTCCATTTCTTTTTTAACTATGAAAATTTAGGAAGATTTCTATATCCTCTTTTCTGCTAAACTCTTTTGAACCATCCATACAGATTCCTCTGGCTCTCAGGCCATGCTGGCTTTGACCATTTTCCACTGTTCTGCTCTGGGAGCCAGCCATGGGATGTGCAGATCACCAACCATTCCAATTAAGACACTGATCTGATGTCTTTTTTTTTTTTTTTTACTATATCCCAAGAAATTCAAGTAGTACCTATTCTTGGGATTCACACATTCACAATCACACTTCAGATATGCATGTGTGGCAACACCATACATACAGAACGTACATACATCTTTCATCTCTCCTGATCTTTAGGCCAAGATTAGTTTGATGAAATAGAATATCCTTAATTGAAATCTCTTGTAATGCAGCTCTTGAATTATAAACATCCAAAACCTGAACAAATCCCAATAAATTCATCTACATCACCTTTTTTTCTATGAGGTCTTAAAACAGTTTCTGACAGGATGAATTAATTTTTCCATATACTTGGCTGGGTGTTAGCCATAGCAGCAGCTCCTAAGAGTGCAGGCTTCTAGGTCTTGTTTTGCTCTCTGGGCAGGGGCTGGCCTGCTGTGGCTCATCAGATAGTTTAGCTGCTTAAAAAGTCAACAACCACTACAATAGCAACTCTGAGTTCTTAACACTCACAGGTTCTGCTGACCTAGTGTATATGTGGGGCCACATATTTGCTTTCCCAAGCCCTGGTATAGCACTGAGACAGCTGCAGTGGTGGCTTCTGCGAGGGGTAAGAATCCTTACAAAACTTTCAAATTCTAAACATATCTGTACTTGCTCCTGCTTACTCCAGCTATCCCAGCAATCAAAATTTAGCCAAGTAAATATACAATCATCTGACAAATATTTTCCTGTCTTATATCTCTAATTATATGTATTTTTAACCTCAAGGTTAACTAACTCACTTCTTCATCATCTTTCTGATATTTCTCTGTTTCACATCTACTATTACATACAGTTTTACTCCTGACATTCACTCACCACAGTTTACTTCACTTCTGTTTTCCAAGCACTCACTTCACATTTGTGGTGTTTATTCTTTTGTGGTGTCCATCACTTAGGTCCCCCGTACTCAGTGCCATGTTTTAGCATCAGATGTCAGTGCCATCTGTATGGCCTCATGTTGCTGAGCCATATGTCATCCATCATTTCTGTTCCCGGTTCTCAGCCCCAAGTTTGGGTGCTACATGTTGGGAGCTGTCTTTGTAGGGCTCTAATTAGAGCAAGCCGGGTAGTCCCAAGTCTGTACCTGAGTGTGGAAGTGTGGATGAGAGAAAGGCTAGTATAGACAATAAATAAAAGACAGAAAGACAAAATAAAAATCAGGAAGGCAGTTCAGTCAATATTGAAATGCCATGAGTTTATTCTTCTTATAAGAAGAAACTCTTATATACCTTAACCAAAAAGGGAAACACAGTATCATGTATATGGAACAAACAGACTTTCTTCCTCACTTATTCTAAGTGTTCAGTAACTACAGCTTAGCACCAACTTCTTGTTCCATAGCCTTGAGATCAGGAGTAGCCACAGCTCAGATTAAACTTCTCCCTCCTTAGCCTTGATAGTCGGGAGTAGCCACACCTCAGATTCAGTTCTGTTGTTATTTAGACTAAGACAGCCAAAACATTCTTCTGTAGCCACACCTTTGACTTTTAGGTATTATAACTTGCTGACAACTTTGAACTCTTTGCCTTTGGACCAAGATGAAGTGCAGTCATCTTTATGGGCACCCACACCTAATATCTAAAACGTAGAATTTACATTAAAATTAATCAAAAGAGATGGAGAAGGACATTTCATATTCACCACAGGAAAAATCCATCAATGAATTCTCAATTCTGAATATTTGGGCCCAAAATATAAGAGCACCCACATTTGTACAAGAAAGAGTACTAAAGTTTAAATCACACATCAAACTCCACACACTAATAACACAAGACTTCAACACTGCACTCTCACCATTGGACAGGTCTGCCAGACAGAAAATTAACAAAGTAATAAGGAAACTAACATGTTATGACCCCAATGAAATTAGCATTTACAGAACATTTCACCAAAATACAAAAGCATACACCTGCTACTGAACACCTGCTTCTGGAACCCACTCTAAAATTGAGCAATAAAAAAGGAATAACATGAGCAGGTCTTCCCTGCCAGCCACCTGGTCCCACTCTTTGTTCCTCCCCATAGGCTGCCACGCCAGCCCCAAATAACACTCAGAGATTCTGTATTTGACATAAACCTGTTGGCCAGGTACTATTTTGTTACCAGATAGGTCTGTCTTAATGATAAACCCATTTCTACTTATCTAAGTATTTCCACGTGGTCATCTTATCAGAGAGCAGCATGTAGTGGGATATTCACTTTGTCTGCTTCTGTGGCACTGACCACACCCATTGAGGGGTGGAGCCAGGGGAGGAAGTGATCTGTGGAACTAGGTCTAAGAAGGAGGCGGGGAACTCTCTCTTTTTGGTGGTATGCGGAGAGAGGAGCATCCGGTTCCAACTGCTGTGTTCATCTGTGTTGTGATTTGTTTCTCCCTGAATAAACATCTATTCAGCCTATTTGTTTATCCTGACCCTTATTAAACTGCAATAGTGGCAGGCCAGCATCTGCTCTCTTTTGGATCTCCATCTTGACTCCTCCTCACTACTTCCTCTTTCCTCCTTGTCTCCTAGCCCCACCTATCTTGCTTTCCCATTGGCCAAACTGCTTTATTCATTAACCAGTATGAGAAACATATTTACAGAATAACATCTCCCATCATAACACCATGTGTCTAAGAAGATCACCATAGATTAAAGTTAGAATTCAATAGCAACACTAATGGCAGAAAGCCTACAAACTCAAAAAAAAATTAAACAATGCTCAACTGAATCACTACTGGGTCAAGACATAAAAAAGGAAGAAATTAAAAACTCCCTAGAATTCAATGAAAATGGAAGCACAACAAACCCAAACTTATAAGACGATATGACAATAATGCTAAGAGGAAAGTTCATAGGACTAAGAGCCAACATATGGAACATGGGGAAATTTTACACTAGTTACATAATAGCAAGCCTGAAAGCTCTAAAATAAAAAGAAGCAAACTCACCCAGGAGGAGTAGACAACAGGAAATAATCAAAATGACTTGTGGCTGAAATCAATAATATAGAAAGAAAAAGAACAATACAAAGAATCACTGAAAATCACCAAGATAGACAAACCCTTATCCAAACTAACCAAAAGGCAGAGAGAATATCCAAATTAAGACAATTCAAAGTGAAAACTGAGACATAACAGCAGACATTAGGGAAATTCAGATAATCATTATGTCATACTTCAAAACACTGTAGTCAACACAATTGGAAAATTTAAAAGAAATGGACAGTTTTCTGGATAGGTACCACATACTCTAATTAAATCAAGAATGGATAAGCAATTTAAATACACCTATATCACCAAAGAATTAGAAGCAGTCATTAAAATTCTCCAAAGCGGAAAAAAAAAAAAAAAAAGCTCGTGGGCAGGGCAGGTTTCTGTGTGTATAATCCAACCAGAATTCCAGAATTTCAAAGAAGAGCTAATACCAAAACTTCTCAGGTGTTCCACACAATAGAAACAGAAAGAACATAGACAGAACATCACCAAACACTTTTTATGAGTCTACAGTTACCATGATAACAAACCACACAAAGACACACTAAGAAAGAGAATTACAGATCAATATCCCTCAGAAACTTTGTTGCAAAAATACTAAAAAAGATACTGGCAAAACACTAAGAACACATCAAATATCATCCACCTTGGTGATCCACATAAGATTCGGGGATGGTTCAATGTACAAAAATATGTCAATGCAATCCACCATATAAATAAACTGGAAGAAAAAAAAAACCTCATGATTATTTCATTAGACAAAATTCAACACCCCTTCATGATAATTGTCTTGGAGATATCAGTGATAAAAGGAGCATATATAAACATAATAAAGGCAATATACAGGAAGTCAAGACACAATATCAAACTAAATGGAGAGAAACTCTAACTACCCAATTAAAATCAGGAACATGACAAGGTTATCAATTCTGTCTATATCTATTCAAGATAATACTCAAAGTACTAGCTAAATCAATAGACAACAAAAGGAAATCAAGGGAATACAAGTGGGAAGGAAAGAATTCAAATTTTCTATATTTGCAGATGATATGACTATATACAAAATTGACCTCAAAACATCTACCAGGGAACTCCTACATCTGATATACACCTTTAGTAATGTGGCAGGATACAAGGTTAACTCAAAAACATCAGTAGCTCTCCTATGTACAAATGGTAAATGGGATGGGAAAAATCAGAGAAATATCACCCTTTAAGCAAAGAACGTAAAATATTTTGAGGTACTCTAACCAAACAAGTGAAAATTCTGTAAGACAAGAATTTTAGTCTTTGAAGAAAGAAATTGAAGAAGATATTAGAAAATAGAAAGATTTCCCATGCTCTTTCATGGCTAGGGCTGATGGGAGATGTGATTCTGTATATATGTTTCTCATACTGTTAATAAAGCCCTGTGGCCAATAGAAAACTAGATAGGTGGGGCTAGGAGACTAGGAGGAGGAAGAGGAAGTAGTAGGTGGAGTCAAGATGTAGCCGGAAGAAGCAGGAAGCCTGCCGCGCGCTCCCCCGATAAGACGACCACGTGGAAATACTTAGATAAGTAGAAATGGGTTAATAATTAAGGCAGAGCTAGCCCATTAACAATAATGGTAATTGGCCAACAGGATTGTATCAAATACAGAGTCTCTGAGTGTTATTTGGGGCTGGCGCGGCTATGGGCCCGGGCTGGCGGGCTGGCGGGCTGGCGGAAACATACATGCTACAGATGGTGCCCAACGTGGCTATAAGAACTTTTACTTAAAACTAATAAAAGCTTAAAAATAGTTTTTAGAAACAAGGGAACAGAGACTAGCAAGACTTGTTAGTAGCAGCATTTTCTCGGTTGGATTTGTTTTGATGTAGACAGAGATTTGTGCGGCTCCTTTAAGGGAGGTTTCCAAAATTAGCATAAGCGGCAAAAAAGCCACCTTGCTTTTAAAGAGCTCTGCTAACAATTCATTGGTGTGTACTAGAGCTGCAATGAAGGTTTACAATGTGTTTTAAAAATATGCTGGCTTGGGAGAGAAAAGGAAACAGGATACAATGGTTTAAAAAGCAAAAAGAAAGTAAAATGGATGGTTGTGGTGGCGCACACCATTGATCCCAGCACTCGGCAGACAGAGGCAAACAAATCTCTGTGATTTCAAAGTAAACCTGGTATGCAGTGAATTCCAGGACAGATACAAATTACACAGAGAAACCCTGTCTCAAAATATATAAAAATAGAAATAGAAGAAATAGAGTAATAAAAAAGCCACGTAAAGATGGAAAGCACAGAGAAATGTTGGATACTATACGTGATTCTGTTGTCTTTAAATTATTTGATTGCTGAGAAAATAATAACTACTGATAAAAGAAATGCTGTTGGATTAATTCAATTTATGTATTTTAAAAATGCTTTGGCTCCAAAATTTAAGCTTAAGGACAAGTTACTGGGGAAAAGGATTTCCATTTTTGTTTCCACAGAAAATGAAAAGCTATGGATTCTTTCCAGACTTATGTGGTTTGATCAAGCCAGACCCCTGAAACAGTGCCCCAGATGATCCAACATTCAAAGCAGTTGAGACAAAGCCTTGCAGACTACAGCCAAGATTTCTGCATCTTCTTTGGACCCCTATGACAGCGCCCTCTACCAGCAGGAAGTAGTTTGGAAAGAACGACGCCCAAATTCCCAAATATTGTTTATAAATGTTTGTTTTCATTTAAATGGACTTGGTTATATATGGGTATAATCACAAACAATCTTTTTAAAGGTAAAAAGGGAATTATGGTACAGATATGAATACTTTGCTTTGGAATGGATTTTCTTTTATTGACACAATTTAAGGTCAATTTTGTGATATGTATATTTCTCTTCTTATTTAGGTATTGTGTTTATATAGCTCATTGGAAAATTTAATGTATAATTTAGTACAGATTATGGAGAGTTACCTATGATAGTCAAAACTTGGAGTTAAGTTAGTTAGGATTTCTAGATATACAGAGATGTATTTGAGATGAATAGGCATTCTTCAAACCTTTCAAAGACCTACAGAATATGGCATTTAAAATGGTTTAGGGATTTTCTTGACAGGGAAGCACAACTGCTCCTGGTAATACCACCTGCATCAAAAAGGAAGATGGACATTGAAGAAACTCGTTATGAAGTTTGCTTCTAATATGGCAAGACTAGCCATTTGGGTAAGCTACTGCTCTTCTGGACTGTTTGACTTTATGTTGTAGAAACTGGACATGCAGGACCCACAAAAGGGTGACTGCTTTCAAGATGGACATTGCTACAGGATTCCTGCTTCATGGAAGAGGCTGCCAGACAGCCAGACAGTCTACAGGACACATAGAAAAGTTTCCTGCCTTGTTGAGGAGTCTGGACACACACTATGGCCTATGGGCTGAAGATGGAACATTACAGAAGAACTTCGGGTGACTGACCAGGCAATGAGTGGTCTCTGTCATTTCTAGAGTTTATATATTATCCTTCTATGGTCTTTGAAGGAATTGAAGACAGATAGTTATGGTTATAGTTTTCCTTAGTTAGGATTAAAGATAAGTTACATATAGGACTTTAGACTCACAAAGATAGGATAGATGATATTTTCTTTAAGTCTTACAAAATGTTAATGGAGTAAATATTGTTTACTGGGATTCTTATTTGATAACTATTGTATGTTATATTTTGCTATGTTAAGGTTAAACCCCTTCTTTTACTTTAGACAGAAAAGAGGAGATGATGGGAGATGTTATTCTGTATATATGTTTCTCATACTGAGTTAATAAAGCTCTGTGGCCAATAGGAAACAAGATAGGTGGGGCTAGGAGACCATGAGGAGGAAAGAGGAAGTAGTAGGGAGGAGTCGAGATGTAGCCCAGGGAAGAAGCAGGATGCCTGCCGTGGCTCCCCGATAAGACGACCACGTGTAGATAAGTAGAAATGGGTTAATAATTAAGGCAGAGCTAGCCCATAAACAATAATGGTAATTGGCCAACAGGATTGTATCAAATACAGAGTCTCTGAGTGTTATTTGGGGCTGGCGGGCTGGCGGAAATGTACATGCTACATAGGGCCAACATAGTAAAAATAGTAATCTTACCAAAAGCAATATACAAATTCAATAAAATCCCTCAAAATCCCAACAGAATTCTTCACAGATTCCAAAGAACAATACTAAACTTCATGTGAAAAAAAAGCCAGGGTACCCAAAACAAGTCAATAAGAGACCTCAACGTATATTTAGTTACACTGAACCTGGTAGAAGAGAGAGTGGGAAGTAGCCTCAAATGGACTGGCACAGAAGACCACTTCCTAAATATAATACCAGTAGCACAGACTCTGAAAGCAATAATCAATAAATATGACATTCTGAAACTCAAAAGCTTCTGTAAGGCAAAGGCAAATAGATAAGAAAAAAATGATAGAATGGAGGAAGATCTCCACAAACCTCACATCTGACAGGGGACTGATCTCCAAATATATAAAGAACTGGAGAAATTAGACACTAAAATATCAAATGATCTGATTTTTTAAAAATGGGGTATAGATCTAAACAGCATTACTCTTTAATTAGTGACTTATTATTCTAATTATTATCATAGAACCTACATTTAATAATTGATGAAAGCAGATGCAGAGACCCAGAGTCAAGCACAAACCTGAGTTCTTGGAGTTAATTTCAAGAGAGGAAGAAGTAATCATATGGACAAGGTGGGTGTCAAAAGCCTGATGGGGAAAAACACAGAGACATCTGATCCAAGGTCATGGGAGCCAACAAACTATGAATTGACAGCTGTGGAAGCTACATAGGACCGAATTAAACCTTCTGAATGTGGGTGACAGTTATGTGACTAGGTCTGTTGCAGGAGGGCTGGCAGTGGCACCAGGACCTATCCAAGGGGCATTAGCAAGGTTTTAGAGTGCATTTTCTATGGTGGGATACCTTGCTCACCCTATATACTTTGGGGGGGCATGGTCCTGCCTTAAGTTGGTAGCCCAGACTTTGTTTACACCCCAAGGGAGTCTTTATGAGGAGTGGATGGTGGAGTGGAACGCCTGCAGGGGGGAAAAGGAAGGAAGAAGAACTGGGGTTAGTATGTAAAATAAAAAAGATAAAACTTTAAATTAAAAAATCATTTTACAAATGTGTATATTGTGCATTTGATTTGATGCTGTCTTACAGAGCATGTAACAGTGTTCTGGCATGCAGAGGTAAACTAAAATTCAACAAATTAGCTTTGTATTGTTGAACAATTATGACATGTCTTAGTCATATGCCTGTGATTTTTTTGTGATGTTTCAAGAATATTGTTTATGGATAGTGATTAAACAAAATAGTTTGTTGAATATATGAGCCACTTAATCATAAAAGTGAAAGCCTAGAGAATGGCCATGTTACCCTAATTTATCATGGTAGTGATTGGCATGTGTTATCGTTATGAACTGAGCCTCAACCTAACGGATATGACCCCAATGTCATGTAGGAAATGACAGGATATAAAAGGACTACAAGTACCTAAACTAGTGTTTTCCCTTGAATGGCCAATTCCTCCCTGATAAAGAGAATTCTCCATACATCTGCTGTAAAAAAAAAAAAAATGTTGTTAATGCTCTGTAAATCATTTACTTTGTTAAGTTCTTATAACAAATGAGTGACAATCTTAGTTCACATCTCCATTGTCTATGAAAAAGTGGGTGTAGCACTACAATTTGGAACTCAGCAGAGAGGAGGATCCTATGAGCACATTGCTTGGTCTTATCAGGTCTGTGTTCAGTGAAAGACTCTCTAATAAATTAAAATAGAAAGCAACTAAGAGAGGCACATGTTATTGATGTCTCACCTCTATATAGCCTCTATTCTTCCATGCATACTTGCATGCACAGATTTTGAAACAGTATATAATATCAACTCACCTCTCTCTCTCTCTCTCTCTCTCTCTCTCTCTCTCTCTCTCTCTCTCTCTCTCTCTCTCTCTCTCTCTCTCTCTCACACACACACACACACACACACACACATAAATACCTTAGGTGACAGAGTCTACTGGGTCACTGAATCTGAATTCATCCCACTGTATTCTCAAGTCACAGACACCTATTAACATATAAATATAGTATCAGCATTTACATGTGTGTCTAACATTTGTGTGATATGTATAACCTGTGCAATATGCAATAATATATAGCAGATTTTTCTCACAGCATAGATACATCTGCAGATTCAGAGTTGGCCCATAATTTTGTCTTCTGAAAAAATATTCTCCATATAATTCCCTATCCTGAAGTAGGAGACATTTCATTTTCTTCAAAGGAACAAACAAATGATACTGAAGCAAAACTAAATTATCTTTTAACTTGCAAGATGGAAATGGGAGCATCTAACTACAATTGTCACTTAAAATTGACCATAAAATTGTGCTTCTATACCAACACCAACAACTTCAATATCCTGAGACTCAAGTCTGAGTAGCTAATGGCCACAGGTAGGGCTTTCCTTCCCTCACTTCAAGGACTTTTGATAAATCATTAAGGTACAAATGGTTGTCTTACAGGACTCAGATGTAATGGATCATAAAAGAGGAAGATATGGATTTGTGATGACATTTGCCTTGAAACTTGATTCTGTTTTATTTTTTGAGTGTATATATATATATATATATATATATATATACATATATACTATTTTTTTCTTATTTTACATATTGATCCAAGTTCCTGCTCCTTCCTTTCTTCCTCCCATACTCCTGACCCCCCTCTAATCCCATTCCTCCCAAACCCACAGGGAGGGTGATGCCTTCCAGGATGGATCACCAAAATTCATCAAGTCATTTAGAATAGGGTCAAAGCACTCCCTGCTGCCTCTAGGCTAAGGGAGTATCCCTCCAAAGGGAATGTGCTTCCAAATTCCTTCCATGCACTGGTGATACATCCTGGTTCCACTGAGAGAGGTCCCTTAGACTGCCCAGGAAGCCTTCTAAATGAAACCCACGTTCAGGGTGTTTGAATTGGTACAATGTTAGTTTTCCAGCTATCAGCCTGGGGAGGTCCATGAGCTCCCAGTTGTTCAGGTCAGCTGCCTCTGTGGGTTTCAGTAGCCTGGGTTTGACCCCTTTTCTTATGACTCCTCAAATTCTGCAACTGAATTCCAGAAATTCAGCTCAGTGTTTAGCTGTGTGTCTGCTTCTGTTTCCATCAGCTACTAGATGAGGACTCTGTGATAGCATACAAATTATTTATCAAGCTTATTATCAGGGAAGGGCATTTAAGGTAGCCATTCCACTATTGCTCAGATTGTTAGGTGGGGTCATCCTTGTAGGTCCCTGAACATTTCTCTAGAGTCAGTTTTTTCTTCAAACCTATAATGGCTCTCTCAATTAAGGTATCTCCTTTTCTTTTTCTTTTTTTTTTGTCTCTCATCTATTTGTCACCCAACTAGATCTTCATGGTTCCATATGTTCTCCTCTCCTCCCCTTCTCTTTCTCCTAACTCCCTCTCCTCTCACTGTCCCCCACCACAGTCCAAATATGTGCAGGAAAGCTTGTTCTTTTCTCCTTCTGTTAGAGACCTTATATAAATCTTTTAGGTTCCTCCTTGTATCCTAGTTTCTCTGGCTCTGTGTGTTATAGCCTGGAGATCCTTTGCTCTATGTCTAAAATCCATATATGAGCAAGTACATACCATGTTCCTTTTTTGTGAGTAGATTACCTCACTCAGGAGTGATCCTTCAACTTCCATCCATTTGCCTGTGGATTTCAAGATTCCATTGTTCTTATTCCACTGAGTAGTATTACATTGTATAAATGTACCGTATCTTCTATATTTATTCATCAGTTGAGGAGCATCTAGGTTGTTTCCACGTTGGAGCTATTACAAACAGCTCCAACATAGATGAACATAGATGAGCATATGTCTTTGTTGCATGGATGTGGATCATTTGGGTATTAACCAAAGAGTGAACTATCTGGGTCCTATGGTAGACTGATTCCCATTTTCTTGAGGAATCGCCATACTGATCTCCAAAATGGCTGTACAAGTTTGGACTCCCACCAGCAGTGGAGGAGTGTTCCCTTTTCTCCACATCCTCTCTAGAATAAGTTATCATTGGTGTTTCTAATTTTAGCCATTCTGACAGGAGTAAGATGGTATCTCAGAGATGTTTTGATTTGCATTTCCCTGGTAGCTAAGGATGTTCAGTACTTTCTTAAGTGTAATTCAGCAATTTTGGATTCCTCTATTGATAGTTCTCTAGTCAGTTATGTACCCCATTTTTAATAGACTGATTTGGTGTTTTGTTGACTAGTTTCTTGAGTTCTTTGTATATTTTGGAGATCAGCCCACTGTCAGATGTAGAATTGCACTTAGTGCAATGAACTTCCCTCCTAGCACTGCTTTCAAGGTGTCCCATAAGTTCAGGTATGTTGTTTCCTCTTTCTCAATGAATTTTAGGAAGTACTTAATTTCTTTCTTTATTTCTTCTTTGACCCAGGTATGGTGCAATTGTGCATTGTGCAGTTCCATGAGTGTATAGGTTTTCTGCGATTTGTGTTGTTGTTTAATTCCAACTTTAAAGCATGGTAGTCTGATAAGATACAGGAGACTATTCCAGTATTTTTGTATCTGTTGAGGTTTGTATATGGTCAGTTTTAAAGAAGGTTCCATGTTGAACTGAGAAGAAGTCATATTCTTTTGTGTTTGGATGGAATGTTCTGGAGATGTCTGTTAAACCCAATTGAGATGTAACTTCTGTTAGTTCTTTCGTTTTTTGTTAAATTTGTGACTGGTGGTCCTGTCTAGCGGTGAGAGTGGGGTTTTGAAGTCTCCCACTATGATTGTGTGAGGGTTTATTTGAGCTTTGAGTGGGTGCCTCTGATTTTTGGAACATATATGTTCAGAATTGAGACTTTGTGCTGATGGATCTCATGTGATGAATAGGAAATGACTTTTGATCATCTCTTTTGATTAATTTTGGTTTGAAGTCTAACTTGTTAGATATTAGGATAGCCACACCTGCTTGCTTCTTGGGTCCATTTGATTGGAAGATTGTTTCCATACCCTTTACCTTGAAGTAATGTCTGTCTTTGAAGCTTAGATGTGTTTCTTTTATGCAGAAGAAGGATGGATTCTGTCTTTGTATCCATTCTGTTAGCCTGTGTCTTTTTATAGGTGAATTAAGACCATTAATGTTGAGGAAAAGTAAGGACCTTGATTGTTAATGCTTATTTGTTTAGATTTGTTGTTGTCTGTGCTATTGTGAATATATTTGCCCTGTTTTACCCTTGGTTACTGGTGAAGTGTGATTATCTATTGCCTATGTCTTTTTGAGCATAGTTCAATTCCTTGGGTTGGAGTTTTCCTCCCAGAACTTTCTGTAGGGCTGTATTTGTATATATGTACCATGAAAATGTGGTTTTGTCATTAAATATCTTTTTTTTCCATTTGTAATGATTGATATTTTTGCTGGGTATAGTAGCCTGGGCTGGCATTGGTGGACTCTTAGTACTTGTATAACATCTATCCAGGAAATTCTTACCTTGATAGATTCCATGGAGAAGGTAGGTGTAATTTTGATAGGTCTGCCTTTATATGTTACCTGGTCTTTTTCCTTTGCTGCTCTTAATATTCTTTCTTTATTCTGTATGTTAGTTGTTTTGATTATTACATGTCAAGGGTCCAGTGTAGTTGGTGTTCAGTATGCTTCTTGTACTTTCATGGGCATGTCCTTCTTCAGATTGGGAAAGTTTTCTTAAATGATTTTGTATAATATGTTTTCTGCGCCTTTGATCTGGGCTTCTTTGCCTTCTTCTGTGCCTATTATTCTTAGGTATGGCCTTTTCACAGTGTCACACACTTCCTGGATGTTTTATGTTAAGGATTTGTTGGATTTATGATTTTCTTTTGTCAATGAATCTATTTCCTCTAGTTTATCTTCAGGGCCTGGGATCTCTCTTCCATCTCTTGTTAATTTGCTTGCATCTGTAGTTCCTGATCATTTGCACTGTTTTGCTATTTCCAGCATTCCTTCACCCAGTGATACCATTCTTGGGAATTTACCCAAATGACTGACAATCATACCAAAAAGATATTTGCTCAGCAATGTTCATAGTAGCATTATTAATTGTAGCCAGAACCACAAAACAACCTAATGCCCTCAACTGAAGAATGTATAGGAAAATATGGTCCATTTACACACATTTATAGCCAAAACAAATGATGACTCATGAAATTTTCAGGCAAATAGATGGAAGTAGGAGAAACTATTCTAAGTGAGGTAACACAGACTCAAAAGACAAACATGGTATGTATTCACTCATAAATGAATATCAGAAGCAAAGAAAAGGATAAGGGAAGTAAGGCAGATGAGAACAGGAGAGAATGAGATGGCCTAGGCAGGGAAGGATGCAGTGGAAGAGCAATGCAAAAAATATCTTAATAGAGAGAGCCACTATTGCGTAAAGGAGAAATCTGGTGCTAGGGTAACTGCCAAGAATCCACAAGGAAGACACTAAGACTCCTAGCAGTAGTACAGTTGATGCCTGAACTTGCCTACCCTTGTAATCAGATTAATAAATACCCAAAATATCATCATTGAGCTCTCATCCAGTATTTGATGGAACCCAATGCAGAGTACCACATTTTCTTTATTCATTCTTCTGTTTAGAGGCATCTAAATTATTTCCAGACTTTGGATATTATGAATAATGTTTCTGTTTCTATGAATGTAGTTGAGCTAGTGTCCTTGTGGCATGATTGAACATCCTTTGGGTATATGTTTACTGGGTCTTGAGGTACACAGATTCACAATATTCTGAGAAGTTGTCATACTGTTTTCCAAAGTGACTATATAATTTGCACTCCTCCCATCCATGGAGGAATGTTCCATGCCTCCACATCTCCTTCAATATAAGCTGTAAACAGCATTTTTTATCTTAGTTATTCTGACATTCTGACAGGTAATAGATGGCATCAGAGTTGTTCTGGTTTGCATTTCCCTAATGACTAATGATGTTTAGCAATTATTTAAATGTGTTTTTGGCCATTTGAGTTTCTTTTGTTTAAAATTCTCAGTTTAGCTCTGTATTTCATTTTTAATTGGATTACTTGGTATTTTGATGACTAGTTTCTTGGGTTATTTATATATTTGGGAGATCAGCAGTCAGTCATATGTGGGGTTGGTGAAAATCTTTCCTAATGTGTGGGGTTTTTTGTCTTATTTGCAATATCCTTTGCCTTAAAAGCCTTTTAGTTTCAAGAAGTCTCATTTATTGATTGTTGCTCACAGAATCTGTGCTACTAATGTTATATTTAGGAAGTGATCTCCTATGCCAATGCATCCAAAGCTATTTCCTTTTTTTCTGCTATTATTTTCAGTGTAACTGGATTTATGTTGAGGTCTTTGTTCCACTTGGCCTTGAGTTTTGTGCATGTTGATATAAATGGATTTATTTGCAATTTTATATATGTGGACTCCCAGTTATTCTAGCACCATTTGTTGAAGATGCTTCCTATTATCCATTGTACATTTTTGGCTTCTTTCTCAAAACAAATCAGGTGTTCATAGATCTGTACATAAATGGTGGGGTCTTCTATTAGATTTCATTTCTTCATTGTCTTGTTTTATGCCAATACCAAGCTATGAGTATTACTATTGCTCTGAGGTGAGTTTGAAGTCAGGTATGGTGATGGCTTCAGACATTTCTTTTTTGTACAGGATAGTTTATGCTATCCTGGCTAGCTTTGCACTATGACCTCTAGGCAATCTTTATATTTTAGATAAAAACCAAAATAACACCACAATGTTGTCCATTTTAGAGATGGTCCCATGAGGTCCAGAGAAGATATATTCTGTTATGTTGAGGTGGACTGTTCTATAGTTCTCTGTTAAGTTTGTTTAAGTCATAACATCTGTTACTTCCCTTATTTTTCTGTTAATTTTCTGTCTGGCAGATCTGTCCATTGGTTATAGTGGGCTGTTGATGTCTCCCACTATTGGTGTATGGGATTTGATGTGTGATTTAAGCTTTAATAATATTATTTTTTACTTATGTAGGGGCCTTTGTATTTGTGGCATAAATGGTCAAAATTGAGAGTTTATCTTGATGGATTTTTGTGATGAATAAGAAATGTTCTTTATCTCTCTTGATTAATTTTAGTTTCAAATCTATTTTGAGAATAGAATAGCTACATCAGCATGCTTCTTAGGTCCATTTGATTAGAAAGTCTTTTCCCAATACTTTACTCTTGGGTAATGTCTGTCTTTGGAGTTGAGATAAGTTTCTTGACTACAGCAGAAATATGTTTTCTGTTTTCATATCTGTTTTTTTAATCCTGTGGTTTTTATAGGTGAGCCATTTCATTGATAATAAGGGATATTACTGAGTAGTGATGGTTAATTCCTGTTAGTTTTTCGTAATAATGTGTGCATGTTTCTGTGCTTTGGGATTTTCTGGTATGAGATTATCTATTTCCTGTGTTTTTGTGGGTGCTGCCAGTTTCCTTGGGTTGGTGTTTTCCTACCAGTGTTTTCTCTAAGTCTGCTTTTGTTGATAGGTATTGTTTAAAACTGGTTTCACTTATGGAATATCCTGTTTTCTCCATCTATGGTGATAAAAATCTTTTCTGGGTATAGCAATCTGGGCTGGCATCTATAGCATCTATGTAACATCTGTCCAAGCCATTCTGGCTTTCAGGGTCTCTATTGAGAAGTAAAGCGTGATTTTGATAGTTTTGCCTTTATATGTTACTTGGCTTTTGCCTTTTGCAGCTCTTAATATTGTCTCTTTATTCTATATGTTTAGTGGTTTGAGTATTATGTAGCAATGGAGTTAGTTTTGTCCAGTCTCTTTAGCATATTGTAAGCATTTTGTATCTTCATTGGCATTTCCTTCATTATGTTGGTAAAGTTTTCCTTTATGATTTTGTTGAATATATTGTCTATGCCTTTGAGCTGTTATTCTTTTCCTATTTCAATTCATATTTTTCTTAGGTTTGGTCTTTCATTATACCACAAAATTCCTGGATGATTTGTGTTATGGTTTTGTTAGCTTTAATGTTTTCTATGACCTGTGAATCAATATACTCTATTGAATCTCTAATACCTGAGTCTCTCTTCCATCTCTTGCATTCTGTTAGTTATGCTTGTATCTGTAGTTCTTGTGCACTTACACAATTGTTACATTTCCAGAATTCCCCCAGTTTGTGTTTTCATTATTGTCTCTATTTCAACCTCCAAGTCTTAAAGTGTTTCTCTCACTCGTTTAGTTGTGTTTTCTTGGCTTTGCTTAAGGGACTGACTGACTTTTTTTTTCTTTTTTTTTTTTTTTTTTGTCTTTTCCTCTATTTCTTTAAAAGCCTTTTTCATCTTCTCTTCCCTTCTCTATCGCCTTCATAAAGTTAGTTTCTCAGATTTATTTTTTTCTTATTTTACATATTCCCTCTCCCTAACTCCCTCCCATCCCCCCGACACTCCCTCCCATCCCATTCCCACCTGCTCCAAAGGGAGAATGATTCCTTCCAGGAGGTATTATCAAAATCTGTCAAGTCATATGGATTAGGGTGTGTTCCCTTTTCTGCACATCCTCTCCAGCATAAACTGTCACTGGTGTTTCTAAATTTAGCCATTCTCACAGGAGTAAGATGGTATCTCAGATATGTTTTGATTTGCTTTTCCATGATGGCTAAGGATGTTGAACACTTTCTTAAGTGTCTTTCAGTCATTTTATATTCCTCTATTGAGAATTCTCTATTCAGTATTGTATCCCACTTTTAATAGGGTTATTAAAAAGTTTAATAATTAAAAGGGTAATTAAAGCCCCACTTATTAATAGGGATTTAATAGGGTGTTTTGGTGACTACTTTCTTAAGTTCATTATATATTTTGGAGATCAGAACTCTGTCACATATAGGGTTGGTGAATATAGTACAGGTCTGTGGTATGCTGTTTGATCTTGTCAACTGTGTCCTTTTCCTTACAGAAGCTTCTCAGTTTGAGGAGGTCCCATTTATTAATTGTTGATCACAGTGTCTGTGCTACTGGTGTTAGAATCAGGAAGCAGTCTCACTCACTCTTCTAAGAGGTTCAGTGTGACTGAATTTATATTGATGTCTTAGATCCATTTCAACTTAAGTTTGTGTACAGCAATACTCATGGGTCTATCTGCAGTCTTCTACACACCATCATCCAGTTGTGCTAGCATCATTTGTTGAAGATGCTTTCTTGCTCCCATTGTATACTTTTAGCTGTTTTGTCAAAAATCAGGTGTTCATAGGTGTGTAGGTTAATATCAGAGTTTTTTCATTCGATTCCATTAGTCTACCTTTCTATTTTTGTGCCAATACAAAGCTCATTTTAGGACTAGAGCTCTATAATCAAGCTTGAAGTTGGGAATGGTGATGACTCCTGAAGTTGCGTTATTATAGAGGGTTGTTTTGGCCATCCTGGGTCTTTTGTTTTTCCATATAAAGATGATTATTATCCTTTCATGGTCAGTAAAGAATTGTACTGGGATTTTGATGGGGATTGAATTGAATCTGTGGATTGCTTTTAGCCAATTGCCATTTTCACTATGTTTATTTTACCCATCCAAGAGCATGGGAGAGCTTTCCATTTTCTGATATCTTCTTTACTTTCTTTCTTTAAAGACACAAACTTCTCACTATATAGGTCTTTCACTTTTTCTGGTAATCATTACCCCCAAGATACTTCATGTTGTTTGTAGCTCTTATAAAGGGTGGCATTTCTCTGATTTCTTTCTTTACTGTTTACTGTATGTTGCTTTTATTATGTTTAGGAATGTTCCTGTTATCCCTGATCTCTTCAAGACCTTTATCATGAAAGAATGTTAAGTTTTGTCAAAGGCTTTTTCATCATCTAGTGAGATGATCATGGGTATTTTCTTTTTCAGTTTGTGTATATGGTGGACCCATTGACAGATTTTTGTATGTTGAACCATCCCTGCAACTCAGGGATGAAGCCTACTTGGTCATGGTGGATGATTTCTCTGATGTATTCCTGGATATGATTTGCCAGTATTTGATTGAGTATTTTTGCATCAGTGTTCATGAGGGATATTGGTCGGTATTGCTCTTTCTTAGTTCTGTCTTTGTGTGCCTTGGATACCAAGGTAATTGTGGCCTCCTAAAAAGAATTTGGTAATAAACCTGCTGCTTCTATTTTGTGGAACAATTTGAGGAGTATTGGTACTAGCTCTTCTTTGAATTTCTGGTAGAATTCTGCACTGAAACCATCTGGACCTGGGCTTTTTTGAATGGGAGGCTTTTGATAACTGCTTTTATTTCTGCTTTTATTTCATGAGCAATTATAGGTCTATTTAAATTGTTTATGTGATGGGAGATGTCATTCTGTAAATATGTTTCTTGTATTGGATAACGAATAAAGCACTGTTGGCCTATAGTAAAGGAAGATAGGAGGGCCTAAGAGACAATAGGGAAAGAGGAAGTAGTAAGGAAGAGTCAGCATGGAGAGCCAAAAGAGAACAGCATGCTGTCCTGTAAGATGACTAGGTGGAAATACTTGGAATAGTATAAATGGGTTAAATATTAAAACAGAGCTAGCCAATAAGAAATTAGGAACTGGCCAACAACATTATATCAAATACAGAGTCTCAGCATGTTATTGGGGACTGGTGTGGCAGCGGGACCAGACCAGTGGCAGGAATAACCTACTCATAACACTTATGTGCTCTTTATCTGATTTTGTTAAGTGATAGCTATTCAGAAATTTGTCCAATTCCTTTGAATTTTCTAATTTAGTGGAGTATAGGTTTGCAAAGTATGACCTGAAAATTCGATGGATTCCTCAGTTACCATTATTATGTGCCCCTTTTCATTTCTGATTTTGTTGAATTGCATGTTCTCTCTGGTTTGTTTTGTTTTGTTTTCTGTTAGTTTGGATAAAGGTTTGTCTATCTTGTTGAAAAAAACAACTCTTTATTACAGTGATTCTTTATATTGTTTTCCTTGGCTCTACTTTATTGATTTCAGCCCTCAAATTGATTATTTTCTGGTGTCTATTCCTCCAGGTTGAGTTTTCTTCTTTTTGATTTAAGGCTTTCAGTTGTGCTCTTAATTCTCTAATGTGAATATCCTCTATTTTCTTCATATGGGCACTTAGTAGACTAAACCTTCCTTGTAGCACTGCTTTCAGAGTGTCCCATAAGTTCAGGTATGTTGTGTTTTCACTCTCACTGAATTCTAGGAAATCTTAAATTTCTTTCTATATTTTTTCCTTGATGCAGGAATGATGCATTGGCACATTGTTCAGTTTTCATGCGTTTGTAGAGTTTCTATGATTTGTGTTGTTGTTGAATTCTAACTTTAAAGCATAATGGTCTGATAAGATACAGGCGACTATTCCATTTTTTTTTTGTATCTGTTGAGATTTGCTATGTTGCCTAGTATGTGGTCAATTTTAGAGAAGATTCCATGTGGGGCTGAGCAGAAGGCATATTCTTTTGTTTTTGGATGGAATATTCTATATATTTCTGTTAAACCAAATTTGGACATAACTTTTGTCAGTTCTTTTGTTTCTTTGTTAAGTTTCTGTCAGGTTGTCCTGTCCAGCAGTGAGAGTGTGGTGTTGAAGTCTCCCACTATGATTGTGTGAAGTTTTATTTCAGCTTTGAGTTTTAGTAGTGTTTCTTTAACTAATATGGTTACCCTTGTATTTGCGGCATGGATGTTCAGAATTGAGACTTCGTACTGATGGAATTTTTTTTTTGATGAAAATGATATGACCTCCTTCATCCCTTTTGATAGAGTTTGGGTTGAAGTCTAATTTATCAGATATTAGGATAGCTATACCTGCTTGCTTCTAGGGGCCATTTGACTGGAAGTTCTTCTCCCAACCCTTTACCCTGAGGTAATGTCTGTCTTTGAAGCTTAGATGTGTTTCCTGTATGCTGTAGAAGGGTGCATTCTGTCTTCATATCCATTCTGTTAGTCAGTGTTTTTTTATAGGTGAGTTAAGGCCATCAAAGTTGAGGGAAATTAAGGAACATTGTTAATTCTTGTTTGTTTTATATTTGTTTGTGGTGGTGGTATTGTGAGTATATTTGTCCAGGATTTTCATTTGGGTTCTGGTAAAGTGGGATTATCTATTGCCTATGACTTTGTGGGTGTAGTTAAACTTCCTTGGGTTTGAGTTTTCCTTCCAGAACTTTCTGTAGGGTTGGATTTGTGAATATGTATTGTGAAACTCTGGCTTTGTCATTGAAGATCTTGTTTTCTCCATCTATTGTGATTGAGAGTTTTGATGGGTATAGTAGCTTGGGCTGGCATCCGTGGGCTCTTGATATTGTACAACATCTATCCAGAACCTTCTGGCCTTGAGAGTTTCTGTGGAGAAGTCAGGTGTAATTTTGATAGGTCTGCCTTTATATGTTACCTAGTCTTTTTCTTTTGCTGCCCTTAATATTTTTTATTATGTGTGTTAGGTATTTTGATTATTATGTGACAAAAGGACTTTCTTTTATTTATTTTTGTGGTCCAGTCTATTTGGTGTTCAGTGTGCTTCTTCTATTTTCATAGACATGTCCTTCTTCATATTGGGAATGTTTTCTTCAATGATTTTGTTGACTATGTTTTCTGCAACTTTTAGCTGGGCTTCTTCTTCTTCTATGCCTAATAGTCTTATGTTTGGCATTTTCATGGTGACCCACATTTTCTGGATTTTTTTGTGTTAAGGATATGTTGAATTTAGTATTTTCTTTGTTCTATTTCCTCTAGTTTATCTTCAGTGCCTAAGATTCTCTTTTTAATTTCTTGTATTCTGTTGTTTATGCTTGCATCTGTAGTTTCTGATCATTTACTCAGTTTTTCTATTTCCACCATTTCTTCAATTTGTGTCTTCTTTATTGTCTCTATTTCAATTTTCAGGTCTTGAGCTGGTTGAATTGTTTCCTTCATCTGTTTGATTTTTTCTTGGCTTTCCTTACTTTCTTTAAGAGATTTGTTCATTTCTAACATTTTCTGCTTGTTCTTTTCCTCTATTTCTTCCAATTTTTTGTCTGCTTTTTCTTCATTTTTAAGGGTTTTTCTCATATCTTCTTTGATGGCCTCTATAATTTTTATAAAATTACTTTTTTAAGTCATTCTCTTCTACTTTGGTGAGTTCAGGTCTAGTAGTTTTAGAGTCCCTGGATTCTGGTGGTGTCATACTGGTCTTTCTATTATTGGATGTTTTCTTGTATTGCTGCCTTCCCATTGCTTCTTCCAGTGGGTGCAAGTTGAGTCTCTCTCTCTCTCTCTCTCTCTCTCTCTCTCTCTCTCTCTCTCTCTCTCTCTTTCTCTCTCCTTTGCTCTCCCAGTGGGTGTATGTGTGTCAGTTCAATGTCTGCAACTCTAGATGAATCAA
>JANBXA010000158.1:10000-20721 GCA_030556225.1 Cricetiscus sungorus | reverse complement strand
CGTGAGGGGAAACCCTTCTTTCCTATCTCAAATGAACTTTATTGAAATGCCATGATCAGTTTCAGCAGCCATGGCTCAATAGCTTTACCCAGGCCTTGCTTACTGCACAAGGAGTCTCAGAAAATAACCTACTATGTGTATTTGTTCCCCTGACTACTGCTCTGTTGGCTTGTGGGGACAAGGACAGTGTCTTATTCCTCTGCACCACCCCAGAGCTAGAACAGGGCTTGACACCAGTGGGTTACTCACACGTGAAGATTAATGGATAAATGCAATTAGTAAGGGGCAATCCCAGGCCATGTTTGAAACTACAAGGAACTCCACAACAGCACTTTAGAGGCATGACTGCTTGCCTGCATTTAAAGACATTTGGACAGCAGTGAAACAATGCCATGAAACAATGCCAGAACACTGGCACCGTCACACTGATCCTGGATGAATGAAGGAATAAAAGCTTGCTGCATGAAGAAATTGAAAAAGAGAAGAGAGGGGTGGGGGCTAGGGGCTCACTGTGAGTTACAAAGCACGTTAGGATTGGAATCAAACTTAAGTCTCCTGGCCTGGTAAATACACCCTACTGTCTTAGTGTGGCTCTGGCCAGGCATAATCACAGTGGAATTTCTTCCAGACATTTGTCTTCCCCATCACCTCATCTTAATTCAGGGGTAATCACCGGGCCTTCCTACAGGAATCAGAACATAGCACACCAGATAGGAAAATGTCCGCAGCCTTCCCTTGGTAAGGCAGGGGCAGCCTGCTGCATTCTCTCATGCCCTGGTAGTTAGTTGAGCCCTCTCCATCTCACTGTGCTGGAGTTGTGCCTGGCTCGGTCCCAAATCCCACTTTCTTCTCTACGCATTCCCCTCAAGACTGATTGCTTCAGTAATATCCTTCTGCCATGGCTAGAATTTCTACCACTGGCCCAACGTTTCCCCAAGCCACAGACTTGAATAGGAAGTCGCTCACTGTCACTCCAAGCTTGGATATTTTGTGGACATCTTAAACTCAACACAGCAGAAAACTAAGCTCCTGGCCATTGTTACTACTGGGGTTCTGACAGGATGCACCCTCAGCTGCTGCCACTAAGAGCACCACCTGCCTGCACATTCACTATGTTCCCTTTTAAAAGGGCCCAGCCCACCCCATCTGTCTGTCTGTCTCTCTCTCTGTCTCTCTGTCTCTCTGTCTCTCTCTCTCTCCTCTCTTTCTCTTTCCCACTGCTCCTGTCCCCGAAGGCAGGTCTTCCCCCTCCCTCCCCTTTTTATGATCTTTCCCCTTAATAAAAAAAAATCCCCGTGCTTGAACTCTGTCACATGACATCTTTCTCCTTGAGCAGTTTTTAAAAAATTACAACAGCCACATTCAACCAAGTTGTGGCTACTGAAGACTTCCCCATTTCAAGGGAACGTCATCCTTTAGCTGTCCTTCCTAAATGCTCAGAGGGGTCCACGTTCTCATCCATTTCTCAAACTTCGGGATTCTATGGCACATTGATGGCAGAAATCAGAATATACTCTGAGTGAAAGGCAAACCTGCGCAACCGTTCCTGAGCAACACTGCTGACTGCAGTTATTCAAAACAAAGCAGTTTACTTGCATGTATGTGTATGTATATATGATTTCATATATATACGAAGTAAAGTGTGATAGTTGCACCTTCAGATCCTTTCAAAATCCAGTCTCTGGCTCAAACCACCGAGGTTGCCTCGCTTCTGTGACATTCATAATCTCTTGACGCCACTGTCCAGTGTGGCGGAGCCCCGTAGGCGAGCCTCTGTGCAGTCTCTATGTACGCTTAGTAGGCCAACAGGTTTGCTGCCTCCCTCCGTGGCTTATGGGAGAAGCGGCCAGGCAAGGGGAATCCGGCCAGGCTCAGGGTCAGCGGCGGAAGAGTTCAGCCCGCAGAGCTCCTGTACCCCGTGCAGCACGCCAGTGTCCTGTGGGCTCCTGCTCTTCTTGAGGCAGATTCGGGCACGGGCCTGCAGAGACCATGAACTTCCTTGTGCCTGGGACGCTGGGGGCCTTTCCTGAAATCTCAGCTTCTTTGCAGGGCGGCCCTTCTCCTCACACTGCGCAGGCAGCTCTGCTTTCTCTGAAGAGGCTGCCGCTTTCCTGGGCTGGGGCTAACTGCTGCCTTGCTGTCACAGCTCACTCTCAGCGTTCTTTACACCCTCCTAGTTCTTTACCCATCAGGGGGAGACGCCTCTTACTTTAGCCATGAGCTTTTGAGTATGATTTTCCTGGACCCACCTTGCAAATTTCCTTTGTGTATTGTGCCCTATCAATATCCCTGATTTGTATCAGCTTTTTTAGGTTTCTGATGGCGAATTCATTTCCCTTCTAAAGTGCAATTTTAAATAAAGATTGGAAAAACATAACCACACGCAGAGGATACAATTACTTTGAGTAAGCACAGAGCCTCACGGGCTGAGGGAGTGGCTCTCTCTCACAGGATTGCTAAGGCTTGTGTTGCTTTGGCCTGATACCCATGCAGCCATACTGGCAACTTGTTTTGTTTTTGAAACGGGGTTTCTCTGTAGCTTTGGAGCCTGTCCTGGAGCTCACTCTGTAGACCAGGCTGGCCTCAAACAAACTCAGAGATCTGCCTGCGTGCTGGGATTAAAAGCATGAGCCACCCACAACTTTGAAGATGCAGGGAACCATGCGAAGACGAAGGTGCGGTTCCGCTGCCTTCAGCCGTATCAGCGTCCCCAAATATTCACCAAACAACTGGCGCAGCCCTGACTTTGGTGTGTAGGGAATACGAGCCACCTTCCTCTCTAGAGGGATGTTGTTTAGGAAAGTGAATTTGCATTCTTTTATTGAATTTATATTTTTTGCAGTGCTGGGAGGTGGCAGGGCCCCTTTCAAAGGGGAACACAGTGAATGTGCACAGGAGCTGCTCTTAGTGGCTGCAGCTCAGGGCGTGCCCAGTCAGGACCCCAGGGACAGGCCGGTGCAGATGCCTGAGTACTAACAGCGTCAGTATCAAAGTGACAAAAGGTGCGTTCTGTTGAGTCCCTGCCAGTGGCCGGGGGAAAGGTGAGGACAACACAAAGGCAACAGTGAAGGAAGCTGGGAGTCAGGCGGGGTGGGTGGAGGATTGATCTGTTAACCTGCACGCTAACCCAAAGGCATTTTGCTTTAAAGCTACAGCGAATACCAGGACTCTGCGGTGTGGGGTGGACAGAGTGAGCTCATGGCTGTCAGTTCCTCTCTTCCCGTCGCATGCGGCCACGAAGTTGGCTCATTCTCCACAGTCATGTGGGCAGGGACTAGTAGACCTGAAGCTAGGTCAGGATAGGCGTGACGAGACATCCGCTGAGGATTCCGGGATTCTGTCATCTGGATTCCGTCGTTACTTTTGGGACAATGCCTGGAAATCACTCTTGAACAAACTGTTGGCCCTTCTCCATACGATGCTGCACGGAAGACCTTTTGCATGTAGACCGCATGGTAGCTCACTCATCACAGAACGTCATGGAGACCCAATTCAGTGGTCTCCATTCTAGGGCAGATGACATTGAAATGCCATGTGATATTCAGAAGTGTCACAATTTTCAGAGTACATGTGATATATGCAGGTCCTTACTAGGAAAAGTTATAGAAACCACTAGAGAGCATCAGTAAGGAAGATGCATGTTCTTTCTCACAGTAATTATTGATAATTACAAATCGTATGTGTGTTACATGTGCTCGTATGTGTGTGTGTTGCAAGTACGGGGTACCTGCGTGTACCTGAGTGTCTTCCCTAATCATTCTTCACCTTACTTTTTGAGACAGGGTCTCACTGAGCCTGGAGATCCTCAATCTGGCCCGACTGGTTGGTCAATGAGCTCCCCTACTGTGTGTCTGTGTCCCTACTGCTGGGTTACAGACATGGCTGTCCAGCTTTTCATGTGGATGAAGAGGCTTAAAACTCATGTTTGCACAACAGACACTGTTCTGACGCTATCTTTGCGTCTTGCTAATATTTTTGACGTTTGAGATTATTAATATAATTATATATCATTCCCCCTTCCTTTTCCTCCCCTCTAAGCCCTCCATTATACCCCTCCTTACTCTCCCTGCAAATTCATGGCTTCTTTCTTCACTAATTGCTATTGTATGTATGTATATATACATGTATTCCTACATATCTATTCCTAATCCTACATATATATTCCCAAATAAACAAGTTCAGTCCATATACTGTTGGCTTACCTTTTTCGGGTTGACTATTTGTCAATGGACAGTCCACTGGTAGATTGTGTAGTTGTGGTTCACTTGTTTAGGAACTGAATTTAACACCACACTTGTCATAAGGAGCATTGAAGGTGAGTGTGGCCAACAACAGAATAACCTTCACTTGGGTGCTGGACCTGGATTACTGGAGCATGAACGTGGCAAAGGCCGGAGAGGAGAGAAGTTGCAACCTTCTCCTCCACCCTGTGAGCACACTAAAGCCAGAATATACCCCCTCAGTGATACCAAAAATCTGCATCATTATTTGGCTTTTGCCTGAAGATGTCATGGGAATAATGACATCATCCCATGGTCTTCAATTTCAGAGTTCTAGCAGAGCAGGCTGGCGATGGACTGAACTCAGGCTTGCAGAGGTTCTACTGAGTCCTCCTCCGTCTGGCGGAATAGTAGCCAGCTGTTACCAGGAGCACAATGTCTCCAGTCCTCTCCCGGGTAGGCAGAGAAGTATTTGCTTTGTTTTATGCTGGTCAAACTCTCCATGACCTGCTTACTTCTCTTGCTGCCAAGGAGATTGGCATTCTGCTATGAACCCGATGCCATGTTGGGAAGGATTATTTAAGCACACTTGGGCTGGCGGGGAAAATCTTAATGCCTTCCTGCTTGGAGAAAACACATGCATTCCTTTGGATTGTCATGTGATATGTGGAAGTAGTTTGTTATTTTTAACTGGACACATTTTCATTCTCTCCCTCCCCGCCCTCCCTTCCCTCTCCTCCCCTCTCTCTCTCTCTCTCTCTCTCTCTCTCTCTCTCTCTCTCTCTCTGTGTCTCTCTCTCTCTCTCTGTCTCTCTGTCTCTGTCTCTGTCTCTCTCTCTCTCTCTCTCTCTCTCTCTCTCTCTCTCTCTCTCTCGTCCCAGGCAGGCCTCAAATCTGGCCCGTTTAGCTGGAACATCCCCATTACAGGGATCTGTACCACCCCAGGCTTGTGTGGTACTGGGCATTAAGTCCACCCCAGGCTTGTGTGGTACTGGGGATTAAGTCCAGAGCCTCATGCATGTTAGGCAGGTACCAGCCACTTGAGCCACAACCCAGCCCCCTCTTTTCTTTTTAAAAATATAAATGGGAATGGCATTGCTGTCTAGGACCTTAGAAGAGGAGAAGCCACTTTCTAGACAGTGGAGAAGGCCAGAAGGGTTGAGAGTCACAAATCCCTGAGAGCAAAAAAAACGGCTTAAGAACCTGGTTCACTTAAAGGTGGTTCATGCGGTTTCAGTTTTAAAAGGTTTTAACAGAGAACAACAACAGGGATACTATTCTAGCCTGGGAAATATTCTTGTAATTATTAGCACTTCATTCTTTTGTAGTTCCAGGTTACCACAAAATAAAACTTAAGCCACCTGTATGCAAAGACTTTATGTCAGTGTGATGATCAGATAAAATTCCATTCCATATTGTCAGCCGTAACAGATAGCGTCAGTCATTGCTGACATTGATAGACATCCTTAGTCACTGGCAACATTGCTTCAAGCCCTGAGGGTCCCCTGGTGGGCCAAGCCTGTTTGCAGGTGTGTCTGTAAAGAAGGAAGGGTTCCCTTGTATATTCTCTCCATCTTTGCCACCAGTCTCTGGCTGGGTTCCATTGATTTGCATTGCTAAGTGCCTACTGTGTACTGGGCTCTGTTCTAGCTACAGGATGCTACCAGCAGGGCAGAGAAAGCTTTTCCTTGCTTCTCTGAGCATTTCCCACTGGGGCATGGAGACCGGGGAACATGGAGAGCTGGAGAAGGGTCTTCCCAGAAATGCTTCCTTGTTGCAACAGGGTACCTTTGGGAACTCTTGGGGATAGCCTGGAGGACCCTGATTTGGGGGAGGAGATCATCCTGTCCTCTGGACAGATAGGAGCTGTTCCTGCTGTTGGCTGTGGAAGTCACCTGGGAGATTAGTTCCCATGGTAAATCTCATGTTAGATGCTTTGAATAAGTGAGGGGCTGGAGAGGCGAGCTGAGGGGTTAAGACCATGTATTCTCTCTTCCTTAGAACCCGAGCACTTATGTTGGACAGCTCACAACCACTTGTCCCACCCAGGTGCTGGGAACTGAACTCAGGTCCCTCTGGAAGAGCAGAAATTACTCTTACGGCTGAGCCATCTCTAAGTTTTTGAAAATACTTATTTAGGGGTAACATAAAAAACACCAATGATAACTTATGCTGGAGAGGATGTGGAGAGGGGGGAACACTCCCCCATTTCTGTGGGGAGTGCAAACTGTACAGCTGCTGCTTGAAATGAGTGTAATTTCTCAGAAAATTAGGGGTCAACCTACTTCAAGATCCTACAATACCACTGTTGGGCATACACCCAAAGGAAGCTCAGTCACGGCACAAGGACATTTGCTCAACTATGTTCATAGAAACATTATTCATAACAGCCAGATCTTAGAAACAACCTAGATGGCCCCTCAACTGAAGAATGGCTAAAAAAAATGTGGTACATTTACACAATGGAGGACCACTCAGCAGTAAGAAATGATGCCATCCTAAAATTCACAGGCAAATGGACAAAAAACATCCTAAGTGAAGTAACCCAAAACCAGAAAGACAAATATAGTGTCTACTCACTCACAAGTGGATACCAGACATAAAACAAAAAATGCCCAGCCTACAAACCACACCCCAGAGAAGCTAGAACCCTCCTCCAGAAACAGATGGGAGCACGAGGCAGGAATTCACACTTAACCAGTGGGCTGAGCTCCTGGAGTTCAATCACAGTGAGGGAGGAGCGATAATAGGAACAAAGGGGTCAAGACCATGATGGGGAAACCACAGAATCAGCTGATCCGAGCTAGTGAGAGATCACTGCCAGATGGGGAACCTGCATAAGACCGAACAGACACCCTTAATAAAGGGGACAGTGGTGTGACTGGGACAATATATGAGACCACTGGCTGGGGTCCAAGATCTAACAGTAATGCACACACTGACTTAGTGGAGCCCATCCCTGTATGGAGAGACCGCCCAGCCTAGACACAGGGGTGTGGGGGAGGGAGATGCCCGGGTGCTGCCTCAACAAGGTGATGGGACAGACTCAGTAGACTTTCTAGGGGAGGCTGCTCTCCGAGCAACACGTGAGAGGTGTAGGGGGGAGTGGAGAGAGTGGGAGGAGAGGAGAGGGAGGGGGAACTGGGGTTGGAAGGTAAAAAAATAAATTAATTTAAAAGAAATTA
Source organism: Cricetiscus sungorus (assembly GCA_030556225.1). Lineage (NCBI taxonomy): Eukaryota > Metazoa > Chordata > Mammalia > Rodentia > Cricetidae > Cricetiscus > Cricetiscus sungorus. Next base: position 13,316 of record JANBXA010000158.1, on the reverse strand, counting down.
TGTATTTAGAACCAAAGCAATGGGATTTCATCGACTTTTTATTTAAAATGGGATATTTGAAATTTATATTTTTTATTTTTATGGGGAATACTACATCTTCTTACTGCCATTTTTTCAACTTCCTCCCAAGAAATTCATCTTCTGCCAAGTGCACTAATTAATGCAGTATATAAAACAATACAGGGTGGTACTGTAGAACACACTAACCACAAGATGACCGGGTTAACATGAACTTTTGAGTTCTGTCTTCATTACATATTGTCCCTGTTAATTTATGGAGATTGGATAAACATCCCCTAAGATGGAGACCGATAAGTTCATGTACTGGGCTTAAACCTACTTCATCTAGATAGGCTCAGGGTCTCTCTCTCTCTCTCTCTCTCTCTCTCTCTCTCTCTCTCTCTCTCTCTCTCTCTCTCTCTCTCTCTCTCTCTCTCTCTGATTTTGATAGATTAATAATTAACACTAGATAATTTTCAACTGTAAAGTAAAAAGCATCTATCTGTCTGTCTTCTAAATATCAAGTGTCTGTCCCACTCCATACAATGACCTTTTGAATATGCAAGTTTGGAAAAATGATAAATGTCAGTCTTTGTTTCACACGGGGAAAAAAAACGGATAAAATTAACCAGTTCCAGTTCTAATTTTAGAGGGGCATGAGCAACACCAGAATGAGTTTAATAACTGACAGCCACTTGATAGATCTCCGTAAGCATTTGTGGCTCACCACAGTTCCCTGGAACTAAAGTGATTCCTCCCTAATGACTTGATAATTCATCCTTTGTAGTTCCAGCTATTGAAATGGACCTTTTGAAGGGCCAGAAGCAAGATCACAGAAATGCAATTGCTGACGACAGGCTCCTGCGTGATTTGGCGTAACTAGCCCTGGACATCAAGAGCAGAAGAACTGTTACAACTAAACTCCATCCATCTGGTGAGTGTCATTAAAAGATAATTAGGACTGAGCTGCTGTGAATCCTTACTTCAGCTTTGAATAATTTTCCTCAAGCTTATGTGAACTAAGAAAAAATCCACTAGATCAATGTGTGGCGTCTCAGTCTGATTTTACTTGCTGTGGCCAACACACGTATTTCTTACTCTGAGATGTGCTTGTATTTCTTTAGTAAAACAACGTTTCACTAATAATCACTAAGAAAATATGACAGGGGCTAGAGAGCTGGCTCAGCAGTGGAGGGCACTGCCTGCTCCTGCAGAGGGACAGAGGTTGATTCCCAGCGTGCACATGGCGGTTCACAACCTCCAATAACTCCAGCTCCAGAGCACTCAACAGGCAGCAGACAAACCCACGGTGAACAGACATAGTAGGCAAAACACTCATACTTGTGAAATAACAACAGTGTTAAAAATGTTAAAAATAACTAACGATGATGTGGGTGGTGGTAGCACACACCTTCAATCCCAGCACTTTGGGAGGCAGAGGCAGGCCGATCTCTGAGTTCGAGGTCAACCTGGTCTGCAGAGAGAGTTCCAGGACAGGCTCAAAGTTACGGAGAAACCCTGTCTCAAACAAACAAACCAACCAACCAATGAATAACAGAAAATAATTACTTAGAGCTCCATTCTTGCAGAAGAAATAAATACTAAAATTTCAGCTTCAAAACACATTTGTTAGCAGAGAATATAGGATTATAGGTACAATAGTTTCAAAGCATGATGTTATATGATGTTAGGGATAAAATTATGTGTGTGTGGGGGCGGGGATGGGAAAACCTCAGAGAGGCAACGCATTGTCCAAAGCTCATGTATCCTTAAACAGGTAACAGAGGACACCAAGATCTGTGGAACTGACTGCCATTATCTTACTTAAAGCATGGTGCAACCTTGAGCTGGGAGAAGATTGGGCACCTCAGAGGACTCGAGTTCAAGCCCAGAGTTCACCTTGGCAGCTTGCTGAGTAAGTACGGTGGATGGATCTCTGGGGCTCCTTAGCCGGCCTCAGTTCTGAGTAGGTGAGTGGCTCTTCAGGAACAAACCCAAAGTGGACCTCTGACCCCGACATCACACATACACAGGTATCTGTACATGCGTGCATTCCCCCTGAGCATGATCTGTACTCACACAGAAGGCATGGAATGCTTGGCTTTGTAAGAGCGAATATTCAAATATGCCAAAGTTATGACTTGAGCCTGTTTGAGCTGGTATTGAGGGACGAGTCTAAAATAACACATGTGGGATTCTATCTAGTTTCCTGTTTAAGGAGCATGTGCGTGGTAACACGCAGAGACCACGGGCAGGCCAGCAGCAGCCAGGTGAGAATGGCTCCGTTATTTATTTTGATGAATGTTGCATTCTACAGTGCAGGGGGTGGTGCCTGTCCTCAGGTTCCTGGTTCTCTGGGGAACAAAACAAAATGTATTTCACCCCTCTCTCTCTCCCTCCCTCCCTGCCCCTCTCCTGCCTCCCTCTCCCCCTCCCTCTCTCCTCCCCCTCCCTCACTCACTCCTCCCTCCCTGCTCCTCCTCCCTCCCTCCCTGCCCTCTTCCCTCCCTCCCTCCTCTCTCCCACTCCCCCTCCCCCTCTCTCCTCCTCCCTCCCTCCCTGCCCCTCTTCTCTCCCCCTCTCCCTCTCTCCTCCACTCAGGCAGTCTGAACTTGCTGTGTGACCCTGGCGGGCCTCTGCTCCCATTCGTCCAGCGTGTTGTGATTGCAGTCACGTGTCACCACGTAATTTCCAGGAAACCATTCCTTTATGAGATTTATCTTAATTATGCGTAGGTGTGTGCAAACGTATGTGCACATGTGTGTGTACGTGTGCGTGCATGTGTGCGGGCGTGTGTCTGTCTCTGTGTGTGTGTGAGTGTGTGTGTGCTTGAGCGTGCATGTGCATGCGTGTGTGTGCATGTGTGTGTCTGTGTGTGCATGTGTGCGTGTGTGTGCGTGTGTCTGTGTGTGTGCCTGTGCATGTGTCTGTGTGTGTGCCTGTGCACGTATGCGTGTTGCCTACAGTGGTCAGACACGTCAGATCCCTAAGAGCTGTGGTTAAGATAGCTCTGAGCTACGGGACATGGGTGCTGAGAACTGAACTCAGGTGCCCTGGCGGAGCAGCCAGTGCTGTTATCTGTTGAGCCGTCTCTCCAGCCCCAGGACACCATTTCTTAAAGGTGGATTGTCACAAAGCAATAATATCAATAAACACAGTATTTAATGTTTTCCATATGCACTAACATAATCTTAATAGCTAAAATGGCACTCATTTGCTTTTAACAGTGTATTAATATTCCTTTCTCGTCTTCTGCCCATGTCCCGTGGGCATCATCTCGGAATATTCCTTTCTCATCTTCTGCGGGTGTCCGATG
>JANBXA010000158.1:2500-5000 GCA_030556225.1 Cricetiscus sungorus | reverse complement strand
AGTGTGTGTGTGTGTGTGTGTTATGTATGAGTGTATGAGTGTGTGTGAGTGTGTGTTAGGAGTGTGAGTTGTGAGTTTGTTTTGAGGAGTGTATATATATGTGTGTATGTGGTGTGTGTGTGTGTGTGCATATGTGTGTGTGTATGAGTGTGTGTGTGTATGAGTGTGAGGAGTGTGTGTGAGTGTGTATAGTAAGGAGTATGTATGAGAACTGTGTGAGTGTGTGTGTGAGGACTGTGTGTGGAGGAATATATGTGTGTGTGTGTGTAGAGTGTGTGTGTATGTCTACTTGTGTGTGTGAGGACTGTGTGTGTGTAGTGTGTGTGAGGAGTTTGTGTGTGTGAGTGTGTGGGAGTTGTGTGAGTATATGGCCTTAAAAGTGTGTGAGGTGTGTTAGTGTGTATGTGTGAGAGTGTATGAGCGTGTGTGTATGTATGAGTATGTGTGTAAGAGAGACAAGAGTGGGGTACTTTGTATGTGGTGTGTGTGTGTCATATGTGTGTGATATATTAGTGTGTAAGAGAGTGCGAGAAATGTGTGTGAGGAGTTTTGTGTGTGTGAGTGTGTGTAGAGTTTGTGTGTGAGTGTGTGAGGAGTATGGAGTTTGTGAGTGAGTGTGTGTGTTGAGTGTGTGTGTAGGTGTGTGTGTAAGAGTGTGAGGAGTGTGTGATGTTGTGTGCTTTGTGAGGACTGTGTAGTTGTGAATGTGTGTGAGGGTATGTGTGTAGCATGTGTGTGAGTATGTGTGAGTTTTAGTGTAGTGTGTGAGTGTGTGTGTGTTATGTTTTTGTGTGAGTGAGTGTATAGAATGTGTGAGTGTGTGTGTGTGAGTGTGTGTGTCACAGTTGGATGGCAGTGACTTTCTTCATTGGTCTCCAACAGTCCTGGTCTCTTCCCTGAGCCCCAAAGCTCACTGACTCAAGTGGACTTGGCTGTCTCAGGTAGCCCCGGGAATCTGTCTGTCTCTGTTTTCTTTCTGCGTGTCATCCTGCATGGCTTTTTTCTTTTTGTGGAGTTCTGGGGATCTACATCAGTCCCCCATGCTTATGAGATAAGTACTTCACTAATTACAGGGTACTCTGCTAGCCTTGAACAATAGATCTTAACAACTGCACAGTAAGGCCACAGACCACACTGAATAAATTTATGCATATTTAAAGGAGAACTTCATTTGACCCACATTAACACCTGTCATTGTGGCAGCTGCAGCCATTCAGTGTCTGATCTTGATGTGGGGTCTGTATCACCCTCTTAGCATCAGGTTAAAATCCCCTTGCCATAAAGCTAACAAACAGACCCTCATTTAATCGAGGGTAGCCAAGTATTTGGAACATCTGTTTTCAGACCTGAGCTAGGCATTTCAGATGATGAGAGATAGCCTGTCTCTCCATTTTGCCCTCTTTCCAGACAACAAGGATTGACAGCTGACTCGGGGATATGAGGGAAAGGTGCTGTAGTGGAAGTGAGTGGTGCAGCCACGATACTCTGGCTGTGTTCCCTGTGGTGCTAATTTATGCAGTGATGCTTTACAGGCTTGAGTCTGAGGTGTATACTTAGGTGCTTACTCCTGTAACTCTCTACGCACAGTGAATGCGCTCCAGTGCTCCACATTACAGGATCAACGATGGGGATCGTGTGACCCTTGAGCAGTTGTGAGCACTTACCCAGCACTGACATAAGTTCTTGACATATATTTACTGAATGCATAAGCAAATATGAAAAAAAAAAAAAGAGAAATCTATACAGATGTAATTGGTCAACAAGGGCAAAATGTGCTGGGGTGATAGTTAAGTTAGCAAGGAACATGTTTGGCTTAGAAGCATGAAGACTGGAGTATTCTCTTGGAACCCATGCACTTAGCACAGTGAGCACACACCCCTTATTCACTTACCCACACACTCACATCACACTCACACACACTCACACACACTCACACACACACACTCACACACACACACTCACACACACACTCACACACACACACACACTCACATACATCACACCTCCTCACACACTCACACACACACTTTCACACACACACACACACTCACACACTCACACACACACCACACACACACACACACTCACACACACACACACACACTCACACCTCCCTACACACTCCCTCACACACACACACACTACACACACACTCACACACACTCACACACTCACACACACATCACACACACACACACTCACACACACTCACACACACACACCACACCTCTCCCACACTCTCACCACTCCCCACACACACTCACACCACTCACACACACACACTCACACACACACTCCTTCACACCACCCACACACTCTGCACACACACACTCACACACACACACACACACTCCCACACACACACTCACACACACTCACACACTCTCTCACACACACTCACACACTCACACACACACACACTCACACACACACACATATCTACCACTCACCACTCGCACACTCCTACACTCCTCACTCCCACTGCTTGTACACTCACACA
>JANBXA010000157.1:155000-245334 GCA_030556225.1 Cricetiscus sungorus | reverse complement strand
TCTTAGAATCCTCCTTGTATCCTACTTTCTCTGACAGTGTGAATTATAGGATGGTGGTCCTTTGCTCTATGTCTAAAATCTATATATGAATGAGTACATACCATGTTCTTTTTTTGTGTGACTGGGTTACCTCATTCAGGATGGTTTCTTCAAGTCCCATCCACTTGCCTGGGAGTTTCAAGATTCATTATCCACCCCCCCCCCGCAGAGTGGTATCCCATTGTGTAAATGTGCCACAACTTCTTTATCCATTCATCAGTTGAGGGGCATCTAGGTTGCTTGCAGGTTCTTGCTATTGCAAACAATGCTGCTATGAACATAGTTAAGCACATGTCTTTGTTGCATGGATGTGGGTCATTTGAGTATATACCTAAGAGGGGGATTGCCGGGTCCTGTGGTAGACTGATTCCCATTTTTCTGAGGAACCACCATACTGATCTCCAAAATGGCTGTACAAGTTTGCACTCCCACCAGCAGTTGAGAAGTGTTCCCCTTTTTTCACATCCTCTCCAGTATAAATTGTCATTGGTGTTTCTAATTTTAGCCATTCTGGCAGGAGTAAGATGGTATCTCAGAATTGTTTTGATTTGCATTTCCCTGATAGCTAAGGATATTGAGCACTTCCTTAAGTGTCTTTCAGCCTTTTTGATTTTCTCTATTGAGAGTTCTCTATTCAGTACTGTACCCCATTTTTTAATAGGGTTATTTGGTGTTTTGGTGACTAGTTTCTTGAATTCTTTGCATATTTTGGAAATCAGCCCTCTGTCAGATGTAGGATTGGTGAAGATTTTTTCCTAGTCTGTGGGCTGCCATTTGGTCTTGTCAACTGTGTCCTTTGCTTTATAGAAACTTCTCAGTTTGAGGAGGTACCATTTATTAATTTTCAATCTCAGTGTCTGTGCTACTGGACTTATGTTTAGGAAGCAGTCTCCTGTACCAATTTGCTCAAGGATACTTCCCACTTTCTCTCCTAAGAGGTTCAGTATGGCTGGGTGTATGTTGATGTCTTTGATTCATTTAGACTTGAGTTTTGTGCATGGTGATAGACATGGGTCTACCTTCAGTCTTCTACACACCATCATCCAGTTGTGCCAGCACCATTTGTTGAAGAAGCTTTCTTCTTCCCATTGTATATTTTTAGCGTTTTGTCACAAAGCAGGTGTTTGTAGGTGTGTGAGTTAATGTCAGAATTTTTGATTAGATTTCATTGATCTACCTGTCTCTTTTTGTACCAATACCAGGCTGTTTCCAGGAATATAGCTTGTAGTATAGCTTAAAGTTGGGGATGGTGATGCCTCCTGAAGTTCCTTTATTGTACAGGGTTGTTTTAGCTATCCTGGGCCTTTAGTTTTTCCATATAAAGTTGATTATTATCCTTTCAAGATCAGTGAAGAATTGTGCTGGGATTTTAATGGGGATTGCATTGAATCTGTAGATTGCTTTTGGCAAGATTGTCATTTTTTACTATGTTTATCATACATATCCAAGAGCATGGAAGATCTTAACATTTTCTGGTATCTTCTTTAATTTCTTTCTTTAAAGACACAAAGTTCTTGCTATATAGGTCTTTCACTTGTGTGGTAAGCGTTACCCCAGGATACTGTTATGAATAGTTTTCCCCTGCAGGCCTGGAGTTACTGCCGCGCCAGCCCCAAATAACACACAGAGAAGCTGTTTGATATAATTCTGTAGGACAGTTACTAGTTTCTTATCAGCTAGCTCTGTCTTAAATATTAGCCCATTTCTATTCATCTAAGTACTTTCCCCGTGGTCTTATCTTACCGGAAACAGGGGCTGGCATTCTTCTCTCTCTGTCCTCCATCTTAAATCTCCTCCTGACTACTTCCGGAATCCTCCTTGTCTCCTAGTCTTACCTATCTTGCTTTCCAATTGGCCAACAGTGCTTTATTCATTAACCAATAAGAGAAACATATTTACAAAATGACAACTCCCATCAGGATACATTATTTTGTTTTTGGCTATTGAAAAGGGTGATGTTTCTTTGATTTCTTTCTGAGCCCCCAAAACAGATTCTTAATATGCATTCCACATTCAACACCAACAGTCTTGCATTTGGTAAGAGAGGTACTGTCTTACCACTAAAGGCACATCCATTACCATAAGACATCTAACAACTAACAACTAACAACTAACATCTAACAACTGCTGGAAACCTCTTATTTTTCCAAGCAAGCAACAGTTATTCTGTGCCAGACCCCAGGCCACTACTAATATACCTTTGGAAAATGCTTTTGCTGACAAGACTACTGGAGAGGCCAGGAAACAGCCCCAGCCTCCTTCCACTATCATCTTCTTGTCTTCTTGACCTAATTCTACTTTTGTGTTTTTATTTCATGTTCTTTTTTAAAATTAAAATTTGAAACAAGCTTGTTTTCATATCAATCCCAGTTTGCTCACCCTCCCATCCTCTCCTGTCTTCCAATCAACTCCCACCCTACCCCATTTCTGCTCTCAGGGAAGGGGTGGCCTTCCATGGGGAGTCTTCAAAGTCTGTTATATCATTTGGAGCAGGGCTTAGGCCCTCCCCCAAGAGTCTAGGCTGAGGGAATATCCCTCCATGTGAGTGAAATGGGCTCCCAAAGTCCATTCATATACTAGGGCTAAATGCTGATCCACTACCAGAGGCCCCATAGACAGCCTAGTTCTCCTAACTAACACCCACATTCAGGGGGTCTGGGTTGGTCCTATACTAGTTTCACAGCTATCAGAGCATAGGAGAGGGAGTTAGAAGGAAGAGGACTAGAGAGATGGGCATGAGACAGATTGAATCAGGGAAAGAATAGAGGAGAACAAGAAAAGAGATACCACAATATAGGAAGCCATTATAGGTTATAAAAGAAATCTGGCACCAGAGAAATGTCCAGAGATCTACAAGAATGACTCCAACTAACAATCTAACCAATATTGCCATGACCTCATGACTAGAGTACCAAGCTGGTGGAGGATGTCAGGATTGAAGCACTTAACAGACCACCATGAGAAGTGAAGAAGTTGCTGTTTATTAAAGAGAATTATGGGCTTATATACCCAAGCCAGGGGATGAGCTCAGCATAGGAGGAAGTCATGCACCACCCATACCTGGGGTCAAGTTATGGGCACTGAGCACCAGAAAGTTCTGAGAACAACCTTGTTTGCTCAACCTTGAGAGCATGGAAATTCTACAGCTGGGTAGGGAGGAAGAGAGCTGTAAGCGATTAAATTTCCCAACACAATACTGGAGAGGCTACCTAAAATGCCCTTCCCCAATAGTGAGATTGGTGGCTACCTTATATGCCATCCTAGAGCCTTCATCTAGTAGCTGATGGAAGCAGAAGTAGACACCTACAGCTAAATACTGAGCCAAACTCCTGGAATCCAGTTGCAGAGACAAAGGAGTGATGAGCAAAGTGTCAAGACCAGGCTGGAGAAACCCACAGAAATTACTGACTAGAATTCTACTTTTCTAAGCATAATTCTTCCCTACATCCAAAGGCAAGACCTCTAGACCATGGTAGCATTTACAGGCCCCCAGGCCTGGCTCATTCTACAGTTCAGGTACTGTCACCCTGACACCTTTCTTGACAGTTGTTCACAAGTTCTTTGATGCTGGGTCCTGACCTCTGTACCACTTCCTCCAAAGTCTCTTTTCTACCCTCCCCTTTCTTCACTCCTGAAGGCTGTTTCCTAAGTATGCTTCACTTGCCCTCAAACCTCCCAACAGAGGGTCTTGTGACCCCTTCCTTCAATCCACAATAATTTTTCTGAGAATCTGCGGGTAGGGAGCAGGCAGATATATTTCACACATATGCACCATAGCCAAAACAAAACAAAACAAAGCAAAGCAAAGCAAAAAAAAAATGTCTTCCTATGGTAAACACCTTCTCAACATTGGTAGACACTGTCCCTTGTCTAAGACTTCAGAAGTGATGTTCCAATGTCATAAATGATATTTTGCCCATGTTTTGACTTCTTAGATCTAAAGACACTTAGTTTAAAGGTACAGTGGCACATTCCATACTTTGCCCAGTCCTCAGGAAATGTAAGAAGGACTAATGGCCTTGCTAAAACTCACTTATAAAATCTGTATCCAGGCCTTAACTCAACACCTATCTCTCACCCTAACTTGCATTCAGGCCATACTCTGGGCCCCCTCTTTCCTCAGCCCATATCAGCTTATGTATGGTGGTCCTTTACTTTTGGGAAATTTACTTTTTCTAGAACAAGTCCCACTCCATGCACATGTACCTTCCCTCATTCTCTTAAGACACCCTGTTTAAGAAGAAGCTAATCATGTTCTCCCTCAACAGTCTACAGGTCCTATTATCCAAACCATTTTTCCAAAAGACTCTCACTCATAGGCCCTTGGCCCACATTAATTGGGTCCACATTTGTCATCGTTACTGTCCCAACAGCATCAGGGAGTTAAGATGTGGATTCATCTGTCACAAGTTGAGCTCTGGACTCCTGGCCTGATAAGTGCTCCTGTGGGTAGATGGGACCAGGAATGCTTAAGCTTTCCTGCCTTTTGCCTATCTCCGAGCAGCTCTTTCCTCCCACTATTGCCCATACTTTTTTTTTATTATGTCTGCTCCTGTCACTTAGGTTCTTCTGAGGGATGTTGCTTCTAGTATAATTTCCTCAGGTCTACCATTACCTGCAAGCTTGAGCCCTTGTTTTGGACAAGTATTAGAGACCACCTTTCCCTCCATCTGATGTCCCTTCAGAGCTGGAAGTAGACAGAGGACTGCTGTTACCCTTGTCAACAAAAGGCTGAATGGTAGGTCACAAAACAGATTTCAAAACTGACAATGCTGCTTGCAACATTCTAAGAGGAGGCCCGGGTCCAAAGCAGGCCAGAGTCTTACAGGTGAAAGAAGGATTGTAACAGGGTAAAGAGAAACCTAAACTAGGTATTCCCCAGAATTCTCCAAGGGAATGCTTCTCAACCTTCTTAATGCTGCAACTCCTTAATACAGTTCTTCATATTGTGTGGACACCCAAACATAAAATTAGTTTTGTTGCTACTTCATAATTGTTATTTTGCTGCTATAATGAATCTTAATGTAAATGTCTGATATGCAGATGGGCTTAGGCAACTCTGTGAGGATGGTTTGACCCTGCCCAAAGGGTTTCAACCCAGAAGTTGAGAACCATGGATCTAAAGCAAGCTTCTGTTTGAGGGGAAAGCACAACTATATCCCTTCTCCACCCCCAACAGCAGTGTGTATCTAGTTCCTGATTAACCCGAATAGCAGGTATGAGTCCAAAGTCCCTATGCTAACTCCTTAACTGTTCTGACACCCATCCATTTCCCATGGCTACTCTAATGTCTGAGGCAGCTTGGAAATTTACCCAGAACACTGTTCTTTACCCAGGGAGTGGTCTGGTTTGGTAGTTTCCCTACACCTAGCAGACAAACTGAGGTTGGATTCCTAGAGCACATGTAAAGTCAGACTCCAGAGTACATGACTGTAATTCACATGTTTCTACAGGAATAAGCAAAGCAGAGACAAAAATCCCTGGAAGATCAATGATCATCTACCTGGCACATGCAGCTGCAAAATAAGAAAGAACATGTTTAATCAAGGTAAAAGACAGACCAGAACCCAAGGAGAAGCCTGGTCATTTGAAGTTGTGTGTCTGTGTGCAGCTTCACAAAGAAGCTCACAGTCAAGAGAAAGATTCCAAGTGTGGAAATTACTTGACTTTCATTCACCTATAACAGTCTTAACCACTATATCTCTGAAAAGATCCTTAACATGTTGAGTTCACACACACACACACACACACACACACACACACACACACACACACACACATACACACACACACACACACACAAATAATGTCTTGTGTGATTCATAATTTTATAAATGGTGTAGGGGTGGATTTAAAGATTATTGTAGCAATATCACAGAGTGCCATATATTATAAAGTAAGATAGGACTTGGGACATAAAGTCTTCACACAGAGGCCTAAGAGAATAAAATGAGAGACATGGTGGATGCCTTCTGTCTGCTATGGGCTGACTCAAGCTGTTTCTAGTTATTTTAAAGACTTCCATCTCACCATGAAAGCTCTCATTTCATGAATCTGTTTGCATTTTTAATGTCTGTTGTTTTTAAATATTTCAATGAATAGGAATAATAAAATCATGAGGAATATAAATTTAATGTTAGTTTTTCTCCTCTGTCCTACCACAGCTATCCCCACTCATGTGGTAGTCATGAATACTAATTTATTTTACATTTTACTATACATCAATAATGATATATCCAAATCCTAACTGTTGTATTAACTCAGTGCAGCACTTATAAACTGTGTATATCATTTTTCAGTAAGAGGAAATCCTGAAGACAAACAGTTGTTCCCTTTAGCTTAGGTAGATGCAGAGTAGCCTTTTCCATTTATTCATCACCAAGGACTAACAAAGCAGTATTAAATGTTCTAGAGCTTTGACAAGACAATAATCCTGTGACACAGCTGTACTGGCTGGTTTTATCTCAATTTGACAAAAGCTAGAGTCATCAGAGGAAAGTGTCCCAGTTGAGGAAATGCCTCTGTGAGATACAGCTCAAATACATTTTCTCAACTGGGAGGATCCAGTCCATTGGGGGTGATGCCATCCTCACTGGTGATCCTAGGTTCTATAAGAAAGCAAGCTGAGCAAGTTACAGGAAGCATGTTAGTAAGCAGCCCTCCTTCATGGCATGGTTTCTGCATCAACTCCTGCCTACAGGTTACTGCCAGGTTTGAATTTGTGCCCTGACTTCTTTAATGAACAGCAGTATAGAAAGAAATATAAGCCAGTTAACCCTTTTGCTCCCAAGTTGCTTTTTGGTCATGATGTTTTATTGTAGCAATAGGAATCCTAACCAAGGCACACATCTTTCATGACATGTGTCTTTTTCACTTAGAGAAATGATCAAGCAAAATTCCTGAATGTGGATTTTACAGGTCAGAAAGAAATGCAAATCAAGACAACTCTGAGATACCTTCTTATCCCTGTCAAAATGTCTAAAATCAGAAACACCAATGACGGGAAAGAATGTGGAGCGAAGGGAACACTCCTCTACTGCTGATGGGAGTGCAAACTTGTACAGCCATTTTGGAGATCAGTATGGCCTTTCCTCAGGACTGGGCAATTCCCCTCTTAGGCATATAACCAAGAGATCCACATCCATTCAGCAAAGACATCTCTTCAACTATTTTCACAGCAGCATTATTTGTAATAGTGAGAACCTACAAGGATGACCCCAACTAACAATCTGAGCAATAAGCTACCTTAAATGTCCTTTCCTGATAATGAGATTGACAACTAACTTATATGCCATCCTTGAGCCTTCATCTAGTAGCTGATGGAAACAGAAGCAGACACTCACAGCTAAACACTGAGGCAAACTCCTGGAAAGCAGTTGCAGAGATGGAGGAGTGATGAGCAACGAGGTCAAGATCAGGCTACAGAAACCCACAGAGACAGCTGACCTGAACAAGGGTGAACTCATAAATCTCAGACTGATAGCTGGGAAACCAGCATTGGATTGACCCAGTCCCCATGAACGTGGGTCTGAGTTAGAAAGCCTGGTCACTCTACAGGACCCCTGACAGTAGAACCAGGATGTATCTCTGGTGTATGAAAGGACATTGGGAGCACATTCCTCATTGAGGGATACTCTTTTAACCTAGACACAGGAGGAAGGGCCTAGGCCTTACTCCAAATGACTTGAAAGATTTTGATGACCCCTCTGGAAGGCATCACCTTCCCTGTAGAGTGGATGGGGAATGGGATGGGGAGAAGGGTCAGGGTATGAGAGGCAGGGAGGGAGAGGGAAACTGGGAGTGGTATGTAAAATAAGAAATAATAATAATAATAATAAGTCATAGAAGAAATGATAGAATATATTCTTTAAATCTTACTGAAAAATGGATGGAGAAAATATGGTGCATTTACACAAGGGAGTACTACTAAGCAGAATAAAAAAAAAAACAATGGAATCTTGAAATCCACAGGCAAATGGATAGAACTAAAAGAAACAATCCTGAGTGTGGTAACCCCGTCACAAAAAGACAAACATGGTATGTAATCACTCATTTATGGATATTAGACATAGAGCAAAGGATCACCACCCTACCATCCACACAGACAGAAAAGCTAGGAAACAAGGAGGATGCTAAGAGAGACATACATGGTTCCCTTGAGAAAAGGAAAGGAACAAGATCTCCTGAGTAAATAGTGAGCATGGGGGTGGGAAGAGGGAATTAGGAAAAAGAGAAGGGGAGAGGAAGGCATGAGGAAGCAGTAAGACTGAATCAGGGAAAGAATTGAGTAGAGCAAGAAAAGAGATATCATAATACAGGGAGCCATTATAGGCTTTAAGAGAAATCTGGCACTAGGGAAATGTCCAGAGATCTACAAGGATGACCACAACTTACAATCTAAGCAATAGTTGAGATGCTAACTAAATGCTCTTCCCTGATAATGAGATTGATGACTACTTTATATGCCACCCTAGAGCCTTTATCCAGTAGCTGATGGAAGCAGAAGCAGACAGTCACAGGTAAACACTGAACTCCTGTAATCCACTTGCAGAGAGGGAGGAGTGATGAGCAAATGGGTCAAGACCAGGCTGGAGAAACCCACAGAAACCATTGACATGAACAAGGGGGAGCTCATGGACCCCAGTCTGATAGCTGGAAACCAGCATAGGACTGATTAGACCACCTGAATGTGGGTGTTAGTTAGGAGGACTGGACAGTCTATGGGGCCCCTGGGAATGTATCAGTATTTTTCCCTAGTATACATTTGGACTTTGGGAGCCCATTCACTTAGAGTGATTTGCTCAGCTTAGACAAATGAGGGAGGGTCTAGGCCCTGCTCCAAATGATATGACAGACTTTGAAGATCTCCCATGGAAGGCCACACCCTTCCTGCAGAGCTGAAGGGGGATGGGATAGAGGTTGAGGAGGCAGAGAGGAAGGGAGGATGATGGAACTGGGACTGACATGCAAAACAAGATTGTTTCAAATTTAAATAAAAAATTATTGTCACAAATATAAAAACAAAGTCATTCTGATTAATTCATTCAATGGAACTTTGCTTAGAGATATTACTTTGCATGTTCTATCTCTGCTTTTTGGTTAGTTTGGATAAAGGTTTGTCTATCTTGTTGATTTTCCTGAAAAAAAAAAAAAAACAGATAGAATGTGCAAATTAACAAAATCTGAATGAAAAGGGGGACATAACAAAAGACACTGAGGAAATCCAGACAATTTTCACGTCATACTTTGAAAACCTGTACTTAACAAAATTTGAAAATTTAAAGGAAATGGACAAATTTCTGGATAACTATCACTTACCAAAATTAAATCAAGAACAGATAAACAACTTAAATAGACCTATAACCCCTAATGAAATAGAAGCAGTCATCAAAAGCCTTCCAACCAAAAAAAGCCCAAGGCCAGATGGGTTCAGTGCAGAATTCTACCAGATATTCACAGAAGATCTAATACCAATACTCCTCAAATTGTTCCACACAATAGAAACAGAAGGTTCATTACCAAAATATTTTTATGAGGCCACAATCACCTTGGAACCCAAGCCACACAAAGATACAAGTAAGAAAGAAAACTGCAGACCAATATCCCTCATGAACATTGATGCAAAAATACTCAATAAAATACTGGCAAACCGAAATCAAAGAACACATCAGACAAATCATCCACCATGACCAAGTAGGCTTCAACCCTGGGTTTTAGGGATAGTTTCACATATGAAAATCTATCAACATGATCCATCATATAAACAAACTGAAAAAGAAAAACCATATCATCATCTCACTAGATGTTGAAAAAGCCTTCAACAGAATTCAACACCCTTTCATGGTAAAGGTCTTGGAGAGATCAGGGATAACAGGAACATACCTAAGCATAATAAAAGCAATATACAGTAAACCAGCAGTCAACATGATACTGAATGGAGAGAAATATAAGGCGATTCCTCTGAAATCAAGAACAAGACAAGGCTGCCTTATCTCTCCATATGTCTTCAATATTGTACTTGAAGTTCTAGCTAAAGCTATAAGACAACAAAAGGATATCAAGGGGATCCAAATTGGAAAGGAAGAATTCAAACTTTCTCTAGTTTCAGATGATATGATAGTTTACATTAGCAACCCAAAAATCTCTACCAGGGAACCCCTTCTGCTGATAAACACCTTTAGCAAACTAGCTGGATACAAGATAAACTAAAAACGAAATCAATAGCCCTACTTTATTTAGATGACAAAGGGGCAGAGAAGGAAATCAGAGAAACAATGCCCTTTACAATAGCCACAAACTACATAAAATATCTTTGGGTAACACTTACCAAACAAGTGAAAGACCTATATAATAAGAACTTTGTGTCTTTAAAGAAAGAAGTTAAAGAATATCCCAGAAAATGGAAAGATCTCCCATGCTCTTGGATAGGTAGGATAAACACAGTAAAAATGGCAATCTACAGATTCAATACAATCCCCATTAAAATCCCAGCACAATTCTTCACTGACCTTGAAAGGGAAGATTGAGTCAGGGGAGGATTAGATGAGAGAAGAGATGAGAGAGAGAGAGAGAGAGAGAGAGAGAGAGAGAGAGAGAGAGAGAGAGAGAGAGAGAGAGAGAAAATAAAAGAGAAAGCCACTATAGGTTTGAAGAGAAAACTGACTCTAGAGAAATGTCCAGAAACTTACAAGACTGACCCCAACTAACATTTTGAGCAACAGTGGACAGGCTAGCATCAATGCCCTTCCCTAAAATGAGATCGACGACTAACTTATCCGTCATCACAGAGCACTCATCTAGTAACTGATGAAACAGAAGCAGATACCCACAACTAAACACTGAATCCAGATTCAGAGAAGGAGGACAAGACCAGGCTACAGAAACACATAGAGACAGCTGACCTGAACAAAGAGGAGCTAATGGACCCCCAGACTGATAGCTGGGAATCCAGCATTGGACTGACTCAGATCCCCTGAACATAGGTCTCAGTTAGAAGGCCTGTGCAGTATAAGGGCCCTTGGTCAGTGGGACCAGAATGTATCCCAGATGCACAAAAGGACTTTGGGGACATATCACCCATGGGGGGGATGTTCCCTTAGCCTAGCAACAGGAGAGAGGGCCTAGTCCATTCTGCAAGTGACTTGACATATTTAGATGGCCCCTCATGGAGGGCATCACCCTACATGTGGAGTGTGGGGGGGATGAGAAGGGAGGGTGGTCAGGAAGCATGAGAGGTTGAGAAAGAGGGAAAGATGGAGGGAGGGAAGGAGGGAGGGGGAACTGGGATCAATATGTAAAATATAATTTAAAAAGGTACTTTCACTACATATGAGAGAGAGAGAGAGAGAGAGAGAGAGAGAGGGGGGGAGAGAGAGAGAGAGATTACTTTGCTTTCTTAAAGGTCCTCACGAAATGGTCTCTGAGAAAATCATGCCTCTCATCTTCTATACATATCATTCTGTTAAAAATGTTTATGAATATTTTACTGTTATATCAATGTACCTCTAAACACTACCGAAACTGTGGGGCATGAGAAATGAGTAAGGGTTTCTATTGATAGAGTTATGACACATATCCCTGTGTGATTTTCTTCACATATTTCACAATCCCTGCATCCAGGGATGTGTAGCTAACATTTTCTTTCTGTGTGATTTAGGTTTACTTAGAAGTTTCTCTTTCATCTCTAACTCTACAATAAAAATGCATTTTGTTGGAATGTTTGTTTTAGTGCAAAATGACACTATACATAAGCTTATGCTCATTCTCAAATCACAGAAAATGGGACAGACATGTAAAACATCAGATATAAACCACAAAACACAAAATCAATGACTGTGAAATTTGGGAGGCTGGGATAAAGCCTGTGATTGTTCTACCCTGCTGATTTAGAGATTCCAAACACTGACATTGGGTGGAATACTCTTGGTGTTGTGTGGTTATATTTTAGAAGATGAAGTATGGCCTACATAAGGAAAAGCTTCAGCATAGCAACTTCCTAAAATGAAAGGAATTGCAACCTAATAGATTGCTACCAAAGTTCCAACTTTATACATTTTAAGGAATAACCCATAAAACCTAATGTATGTAGGTGGGATGAGACAGGTAGAGATATAGCCCACCAAAAGAAGGGCTGAAGCTGAGGAAATCAAGGCTGAAAAATCTATTCAGTAGGAGTCTTTAATCAAACATTTACACAGAGGACCCAAGGGGAAAGCCACAAACTACTGGAGGACAAGGAAGACCAAAAATAGAAACAGTAAAGCTGTATACAGTGTTTGAGTGCACACACACACACACACACACACACACACACACACACACACACACACACACATGCATCATTATTTTCTTTTTATATGTTTCAATGCCCACAGTTGTAGTGACATAGTCACCTGCCAGTAGCTCAGATCATGTCTGTGCATGGTCATAGGTGTGGACGTAACCAAGAGTAGGATTAGATTTGGGATGTGGACCAGTGCTCTCTCTATTGGCTCTGGTTGATTACAGAGAGCAGCTTGGGCAGATCCTTGCAGCAGGAACGATGGATTTGTAGATAGGTATTGTGAAAATCTGGCTTTGTCATTGAATATCTTGTTTTCTCTGTCTATAGTGATTGAGAGTTTTGCTGGGTATAGTAGCCTGGGCTGGAATCCATGTACTCTTAGGACTTGTAGAATATCTATCCAGGATCTTCTGGCCTTGAGAGTTCCATGGAGAAGTCAGGTGTAGTTTTGATAGGTCTACCTTTATATGTTACCTGTCCTTTTTCCTTCACTGCTCTTAATATTCTTTCTTTATTCTATATGTTAGGTGTTTTGATTCTCATGTGTCCAGGGGTCTTTTTAATTTGGTCCAATCTGTTTGGTGTTCGGTATGCTTCTTGTACTTTCATGGGCATGCCCTTTTTCAGATTTGACAGTTTTCTTTGATAATTTGTTGGATATGTTTTCTGCGCATTTGACCTGGGCTTCTTCGCCTTCTTCTATGCTTATTATTCTTAGATTTAGCCTTTTTACAGTATCTCACATTTCCTGGATGTTTTGTGTTAAGTGTTTGTTGAAATTAAGATTTTCTTTGATTGATGAATCTGTTTCCTCTAGTTTATCTTCAGCACCTGAGATTCTCTATTCCATCTCTTTTATTCTGTTGGTTATGCTTGTGTCTGTAGTTCCCAATCATTTGCCCAGTTTTTCTATTTCTAGCATTCCTTCACTTTGAATTTCTTTATTGTCTCTATTACAATGTTCAAGTCTTGAACTATTTCCTTCACCTGTTTAATTGTTTTTTTCTTAGTTTTCCTTCCTTTCTTTAAGAGATTTGTTCATTGCTTCCAATTTTTTGTTTGCCTTTTCTTCCATTTCTTTAAGGGATTTTCTCACATTGTCTTTGAAGGCCTGAATAATTTTATGAAGATATTTTTTAAGTCATTCTTTTCCGCTTCATCTGCTTTGGGGTGTTCGGGTTTAGTTGCTGTAGAGTCCCTAAATTCTGGTGGTGGCATGCTTGTCTTTCTATTGTTAGGTGTTTTCTTGCATTGCCATCTTCCCATCGTTTCTTCCAGTGGGTTCAGGTGGGGTCTTTCTCTCTCTATGTTACTACCTGGTGGGCTTAGGTGGGTCAGAAGTTTGATATCTGTAGCTCTGGGTGGTCCAAGCTCTCTAGAAGGACTCTCCTAAGGCAGGGGCCTGGTGATGGGGGTCAAAGATCCAGTAGGGATTTAGGATGGCCCCTTGGGGATAGGGGGATCTCTGGCTGGGGTTCAGAGCTCTGGCAGAGAACTGGCAGTGGGTGGTCAGAGATGAAGCAGGGGGGATTCAGGGTAGTCCAGTGTGGATGGGCGGGTCTAGTGTACTCAGAGCAGCTTCAGGAAGTTTTCCAAAGGTGGCAGTATTGTTGGATCTGCCATCTGTTCCAGCACTCACCAATACTCTTTTTCTTTTTCTTTCTTTTTTTATTTTTTGGTTTTTGTTTTGTGTTTTTTGTTTTTTTGTTTTTGAGACAGAGTTTCTCAGTAGCTATGGAGCCAGTCCTGGACCTTTCTCTGTAGACCAGGCTGACCTGAAACTCACCTGCCTCTGGCTCCTGAGCACCACCACCTTCCCATCATATTCTTATTTACATACAGTACTAAAATTGAACTACTCCTTAGTGACAACATGTAAATAAAGGACCAGGATGATATCTCAGCAAAGGAACATTTTCTTAATGCATACAAGGCTCTGAGGTCAATTTTCAGCACCGCAGGGTAAGGCATGAGCTACAGAGGGGCATAGAGAATGTTTTAGGGGTAATGGAGATGCACTCTGGTTGCTTGTGGCAGGGATTTCATGGTACATCCCTCTCCCAGCAAATAAATGATCATTGAGTTGTAATCCTAAAGCTGTAGTTTGTAGTGTCTAGAGCAAGCTGATTTTAAAATATTGTCAGGGTGTTCTAAAGTAATGCTTCCTTTCTCTTCTCTTTCTGAAAAAAAATGTTCCTGCAGCAAGCACTAACAAAATTATGTCACATTTTGAGATCTCAAATGTACTAATTACAAATTCAGAAAATGATTTGGATTACTGTATTTTGCCACTAGATGGGAACACAAGCACAAAATGTTCCAGCAACAAAGGAAAAACTTAATGTAAAATTCAGTGGGACATTTGAATGAATATTTAAGAATGACACAATTTTACCTGATGCAAAGGTATGGGTATTAACTGAAACTTTTAAGGAACACATACTTAATTGCTCTATTTTATACAGAATTATTTTTAAACTGGGCTGTTGGCTCATTCCTGAAATTCTACAGTGCTGGAGGCTGAAGATAAATAATCAACTCAAATTTGACGTTATCCTGACCTGCCTGTCATATTTCAGACCAGCCTGGATTATAAATATATAGTGTGGCCATGTCTCTATCAACATATAAGTAGGCAGACAGGCATGGTGATGTATACCTCTAACCCAAGAACTTAAGAGGTGGAGGCAGGAGGGTCAGTTCAGGGCCAACCCCAGCTACCTAGTAAGTTCTCAGTCAGCCTAGGGTATACAAAACCCTGTCTGAAAACCAAATAAAACGAAACCAACCTGCCAATAAATAAGACGTGTTCAACATTTGTTGATTGAACAAGTGAGTGAAATGGAATCTTGACTCTGTCTGAGAGATGGTACAAGAGGCAAACCTTAGGTATCTGCGGGAAGGTAGGCATTGGTCACAACACACTTCACATCCTAGGAGGGAAGGGAGTATGAGCTATTTTAGACATCCCTAAATTGAAGTCAAACAGATAGCAAAGCCCAAGATTAGAAAAGGGTGTAAGATCCCTGGTGGGATTTGGGCAATTGTGAATAGTCTGATCTGGGAACTAAATTCTTAGTTCTCTGTAAAATTAGCAAATTTTCTTAAGGCTGAAGCACCTCTCCAGACTGTCCCCCAACTTGTTTAAGTTAATGAAAAGCCTCTGATGAATTGTGGGATTGTTTTGTGACATGGTTATTACAGGCATGTTTTTCCCTGCCTGTCAGGTTCTGCTACCGCGCCAACCCCCAATAACTAGCTGAGACTCTGTATTTGATATAAGGCTGTTTGCTAGTTAATACTTTCTTACTAGCTAGCTCTGTCTTAAGGATTAACCCATTTCTACTATTCTAAGTATTTCCACGTGGCTCATCTTACCGGCCAGAGTGGCTGGCGTTCTACCTCTCAGGGCTCTCCATGTTGACTCCTCCTTCCTACTTCCTTTCTCCTCCTTGTCTCCTAGCCCCACCTATCTTGCTTTCCTATTGGCCAACTGTGCTTTATTCATTAACCAGTACGAGAAATATATTTACAGAATAACATCTCCCATCACAGGGTCAGTCCTTAAAATGGCAGTTGTTAAAAATTAAGCCTTGAGTCAAGATGTAGGCCAATCATTTCCTTCCTGTATCTTTATGGTAGTGGTGTACTGTATGTTAAACAATCAGAGTGTTGAATAACACACTGTTGGTGATTCTTGTCTTAGATGTGTATGAGAATCACTTAGAAATGTTTCTTTCTAAGAATATTCCAGACTAAGGATCAGCATATCTTAGTGTAAGTCATGCTAACAAATTCCACCAATGACAATCACAAACACATATATCCTTCTTGTTGTTTGTTTGTTTGTTTGAGGCAGGGACTCATTAAGTAGCTCTCTAACTGTCCTGGATCACTGTGTGTAGCCAAGTTTCACCTTAAAGGCACAGAGATCCATCTGTGCCTCCTAAGAGCCTCCTAAGAGCCAGGGTCAAAGGTATGTACCACTACACCCAGCTCATACCTTTTAGCATCAAAGTTTTATATAATCACATTGCGTGATCACAAACAGCACCGAATGGTAGGAATAATAGGGTTTAGGTTGGAACAGCAGGTGGTGGGCACTAGTCCCATGAGAACTGAGGTGCTGGGGCAGATAGGGAAACAAGAGACCTGTAGGTATGTCTCACATTGAAAATTTTTTGGGGGGGGGAAGAAAATGAGGTAAAGAGACACAGAAACACAGAGACAGAGAGAGGACAGAAGAGAAAAGAAAGAGAAGAGGAAGAAAAGAGGGGGACAGAAAAAGTCCTGTTGCCCAAGGGGAATAGCGGAAAAGAGAGCTCTAGGTAAGGGGTCCTTTGAACCTTGATAAAGACTAGTACTCTTGGAACCCTGGGCTGACTAGAGTAATGCCTGAAGGCATTCTGCCAGATGACAGGAGCAGGCAAGCACGATGCCTGAATCCTTTTAACAATTGCTTGGATTCAACCTTCTTCTATTCATGGAGGAAGGGAAATTCAAGACGCTCATGAGGCAGAAGTCATACTATTTAAAAGTTGATTATATTCCTTGAACATTTAAAATCTACATAGTAAGGATTGAAAGATTGGGGTAAGGATGAATAGCATGAAGCTCCTAACATTCAATTATTTTTGACTCAGTAAAAGGACAATTAGAGAAAACTCAGCCTAATATCAAATGCTGACCTTCAACAATGCCATGATTCCCCCAGCCCTTTTCCTTTCATTACCACTGAGTGCTTTCAGAGTAAATCCTGGTACTTAGCTCATTATACCTCTACATATTTTGTGTATGTATATCTTTGAAAAACAATTTTAATGTCATTACTCTAATGATAATTTATTGGCATCAACTAATAACTAGTGCACATTCATTTTTCTCTTTTATTATTTTAATATAATCAAACAGAAATGATAAGAGGGCAGTCTTGTTCTGCACAAAGCTCTGTAACAGGCAAGATACACATCAAAATTAATCCCTTATACCACAGACTAAGCTGCTTAGCTGACAGTACATGGAAGCAACCAGGAACAGAGCTCAAGAGCGAACTTTTTACAATTTTTATTAATTTTTATTTCATGTGTATTCGTGTTTTACTTGTGTGTATGTCTGTGTAAAGGTGTTGGATCCCCTGAATCTGGAAAGGCAGTTGTGAGCTGCTTTGTGGATGCTGGAAATTGAACCCAGTTCTTCTAGAAGAGCAGCCAGTGTTCATAACCCTTGAGCCATTTCTCCAGTCCCAATAGCCAACTTTTCTAAGCAAACTTCACCAATGGGCATAGCCATGTGCTTCCTTCTATCATTTGTTTGTTTGTTTGTTTGTTTGTTTGAGACAGGGTTTCTCTGTAGCTTTGGAGGCTGTCCTTTAATTTTCTCCATAGACCAGGCTGGCCTTGAACTCACTGAGATCAGCCTGTCTCTTGCTCATGAGTGCTAGGACTAAAGGTTTGTGCCACCAAAGCCCAGATGCTTCCTCCCATCTTAATCCACTCACAAAGAGAAACCAAAGCAGCCTGATGCTTCTCTTATGAACCACTTATTTTTCTGTCTTTCTGACCTTCTTCCCCTATATCCCTCTGCCTCTCACCAAGAACCTTACTTTGAAATGATCAATCTACTATTTCAACTACTTTCTGTCCTTTCCCATGTAATAAGCCAGCTCCCTCTCCTAGTCCCCCTGGAAAACAGCTATTAAGATCTTCAAACTAAGACTTTGTAACTTTATGCTTTAAAAAATTGGCATTGGATTGGGTCAGGTTCCTAACTGATGTCCACCCGTGTTGCTATTCAGGGGTCATGGGTTGGTATGAGGTCCACACACTGATATACAGCACTGGAAATCAGAGGTATTACACATTCCAGTTCCTTTCTTCAACAGAAGAAACTGACACCTGTTTATATGTAAGGTTGGAGTGGATGCTGTTTAATAACCTGGTGATATTTGCTATTGAGTGCAGCCAGCCCTCACCTGAATCTTCCGTTTCCTGAGTGTTATCACTCAGTCAATAGGACCCATTCTTGTGGAAGGTCAGAGATTCATGCATGCCTCACCTCAAGAGAGCTTTGTTGATATAATTGTCACATTGCAGAAACTTGAAGAGCCCAGAAAGCTACGTCATGATGAATGGGTTTCTTCTTACCTCTTTTGGTTTATTTCTCTGCTTGCAGTAGAGTTTGCAGTCCCCACACCCTCAATGGGTCATCTCAGCCTAATTACCCTCAAGTCTGCTCCCCATCTACTTCCCATGCCATTCATGGACAGAAGAAACTGTCTCAGTTCTCTATCCTGTAGTACGACTCACATTTTGCGTATGTTTGCTTTTCCATGGCACTTGTCCCTTACCAGTCAGTTACACTTAGACCAGTGATTCTCAAGCTTCCTAATGCTATGGCCCTTTAATACAGTTTCTTGTGTTGTCTTGACCCCCACCCATAAAATTATTTTTACTTCTACTTAATAACTGTAATTTTCATAGCTATGAATAGTAACTATTTAATATGTGAGCCACTTGAAAGGGTTGTTCAAGCCACAAAGTGGTCATGACCCACTGATTGAGATGAACTGGAGGCCACCAGCCTGCAGTTCTGTACTTGTAGTCAGAGTAATAGCCTTTGCTAAGCAAAAAGGACTTGTACTTCAGCATGGAAGAACCAGACACAGTGAAGAATAAACCTATCATGATTCCATTTCTCATTTTTAACACATAAAACTCACATGGAGTCAAACATTTTTGTGAACATTCAGTATAATGGCTAACGTAAAGAGCCACAGGCCTCTTCTCACTGATGAGGCAGACTCCTTCAGTGTTATGAGTAGGTTTTCCCCTTACTGGTTCCTAGCCATGCCAGCCCCAAATAACACACAGACAGTGTATTAGACATAAAGCTATTAGCCTGTTTCTAATGTTTCTTATTGGCTGGTTCTGTCTTAATGATTAACCCAGTTCTAGTAATCTAAGTATTTCCTTTGTCTCCAGAGTGCTGGAATTAAAGGCATGTGCCACCACACCCAGCTTCCCTTTTATTATTATTATTATTATTTTACAAACCATTGTATTCTGATTCTTTTTCTCTCCCAAGCCTATGTATATTTAAAAACACACTTTAAACCTTTAGAGGTTTTTGTTAATGTGAATCTGTCTTTACTGTAAATCTTTATCTTTTTCTGGCCATGAGTCTTTTATCTTGTAAACAACAACATTGCTAAAATGAAAGCCACATCTGTATTAGCCAAGGTCTATCCAAGATGGCAGCGGGTATATTTACTGCTAGCACTGAGAGCTGTGCTCCTGCCTTAGTCTACACTGCCATCCAACAGCATGTTGTTGGCTTGGAGATGTGGTCACTGCCATTGCCAGCTCTCATACACACCAGTAAGTTGATAGCAGAGCTCTTTAAAAGCCTTGCAGTTTTTTGCCACTTATGCTGAGTCAGGAAACCTTCCTTTGCCAGAGAAGTCTCTGTTTGTCTCTAGCAAGACAGAGCCCAACTGAAAAAATATGCTGCTACAAAGCAGCCTTGGTTGTCTCTGTTCTGTTGTTTCTAAAACCACTTTTTAAGCTGTAGTTAAGTTTTAAGTGGAAGTTCTTTTTAGCCACATTAAAGGCACCATTATGTTATGAGCATATTTTTTCTGCCGGTCTGGTTCAACCACCCCAGCCCCAAATAACACACAGACACACTGTATTAAATATAATTCTGGCCCATCAGGACCCCAGAATTAGGGTCCAACACGCGTATGTAAAGAATAGAGTTCAGTGAATTTGACAAGGTCAGAATCTTCAGTTTAGCTGCAGACTCAGGACACCTCTAAAACGGCCAGTGCTAACGAGCAGGTACCTGTTTGTTTTCACAGCATGCCGTACCTGCTGGTCCACTTCCACGATATTTATAAAGTTCACTAATTGCAACATAAGTACAAAGAGGCGTTCAAGGCCATAAGAAGAGAGGAAGCATGGAAAAATTCAGTCAAAGTTCATCAGCAGGAGTTGAGGCACCATTCAGAAAAGGCTTGAATGCTGTGGGAAAGTGGGATTCGTGTAATCCTAAATTTTGAGTATGGCTGCTTGATGCTGGAATTGGGACAACACACATTGGAAAACCTTTTTAACAGATTTACAGCCTGACTGGCTGTGCGGTGAGCAAACTTCCCTGGTGTCACCTGCTCACCAGGTGGTGCTGAGGAGCCCCGGGCTGGAACGTGGAACAGAGCGTGGACCAAACAGTGGCTGGTGGCTCAGATCTGCAGGAATGCTTGGCCTTCAGATACTGCTGACGAGAGTGCTTTTGTCTTTTGAAACACTTGGAAGAGATAGACTCACTCTGTCTTTTCTAACTGTTCGGGTTTAACTGCTCTAGTTTCCTTTTTCAACCTTGAAAAGTGCCTTACCCAGATTGGGGAGGTAGCTCAGGCCTGTCCTGGACAAAGCCCTAGCTTCCAACCCAGGCACCAAGTAAAACCAGAGGTGGTGGTGCACATCTGTAATTCTACCACTGGGGAGATGGAGACAGGAGGATAAAAAGCGCAAGATCTCCCTCTGCTACATGATTACTCCGAGAACAAGAGACTGCCTCAAAAAACCAAAAGTCTATCACGGATGAGCTGGAGTCAGTGTTATCCTCTCAAGAATGCATTCTAAATACCTCAAATTACACAACCAAGAGTAAAAGAGACAAGAGAGGACTGGGATCCAGTTATCTCGGAGCCCTCTTTTCTCCAAAGAAGACCATGTCAACCGCGAGGTGGACCCTGCAGTCTCTGTGGAGTTCCGAAGGACAGTCAGTCTCTTAGGGGAGCTTCTCCAGCCCGCCAAATACCCCTCTGGCTCCTGATTTTGCAAACTCCTAAGGCTCCGGGCTGCATTATCTTGCACCATGTCCCGCGCCCGCTCACCTCACTCTCCGGGCTCGAATGCGCCCCTGGCCTCAGTCTGGAGGTCGCGAGGTGTCGCGGGGGCGGGAGGGGGGTGCGGGTCTAGGAAAAATCCACTTTGGGCTCCAGCAGCAGCAGGGAACTTGGTGGACGGTGGAGGGTGGATGGGCGGGGTGGGGGCGGCGCCTGGCTCTGGCCAGGGGATTGGCCGGGGCATCAGAGCTAAGGGTACTGATTGGCTGCGGGTTCTCCAATCCCGCATCCCACTGTGAGTTTTTGGAGGAAGCAGCCAGCCAGGGAGGACAGGGTGTGAACTCTGATGTGTACCCTGGCAAAATGGGTGTGTGTGACCGGTTGGGGCGCGACTTATTTGGTAGGGAGGGTCAATCTCGCCTGCGGGAGGGTTCGCAGCAGTTCCGGTGAGAGACCGGGGAAGGCGCTCGGCCTGGGCTGTGTACAGAAGGGCGTGTAGGCTTGCAGGTGTCTGTTTGTCCCATCTGATGGGGCGAGAGTGAGACCGGACTGTAAAGTGGGAGGAGGCGAGACGGAAGCGGGTAGACACCTAGTAACTAAGGAGGAAACCCGGATTAGAGGGAAAAAGAAGAGAGCCGAGGCATTGTTGTGTGTGCGTGCATGTGTGCGTGTGTGTGCGTGTGTGTGTATGTGTGTGTGTGCGCGTGTGGGAGGGAGTCGACAGGCTAGTTTCTATTAAGAGTCCAGTTTAGAGTTTAGATTTTCTTCCTCTTGCTTTCAAAGAAGCCGAGGTGGTGGGGGGCATAAGAGTGGCCGAGCATGGTGATCATGGCCGGAAGACAGAGCAAAAAAAAGGCTTTGGTAGGACTCCCTGTCCTTGGCACAAGGATCCTCTTCCATGTTTTGGCATGATCGTTAATTGAGCTCGTGGTAAGCAAGGGCTCAGTGAAGTCCCCGAACTGACGGATCCATTAGTGAAAAGGAGAGTTTTATATGAGAGAAATACCCAGAGACCGTTGGGAAAGCCAGAGCAGTCATGGCTACCTCTCAGGGCAGGGAGGAGGGGCAGACTGGCAAGAGAGCAGAGAGAAGAGCAGGAATAGGGAAACCTAGTGACTTAAAAAGATAACCAGCATATCTCTCTCTTCTCTCTCTCTCTCTCTCTCTCTCTCTCTCTCTCTCTCTCTCTCTCTCTCTGTGTGTGTGTGTGTGTGTGTGTGTGTGTGTGTGTGTGTGTGTGTGTCATCCTGTGAATTGGAACAACCTGGAAGTTTAGGGGAGAGGGAGAGGGAGTGAGGGTGCTTGAGTACCCTGTGGCTTTGGTATGCACCATATATCTCAATAGGCGAGTGCCTCTTCCTGGCAGACAGAAACTTTCTCAGGTCCCTGAGGAATCTGAGAGTGAGCTTTGTCTCTCTGCCAGCAGTCCTAGTCCGGCTTGAGCTGAGCCAAAGCTTCGTTTTTGACCATGTCTATCCATTGTGGTGGGTTCTTGCAGTTTTTCCCTTTGAGGCCAAATCTGTAGTTGGTGTCCCTAGACATTACTATGGTTGGATTGGGAAACATCAGAGTTTATTCTGAAGGTTTTAAAGGTTAAGTGATGGTTCTGTTGCTTTTCTTCTTCTGTTTCTCATATACAGCTATTGCAGTTAGCTGCCAGCTTGTTATTTGAAAACACATGGACTGCACATGAACACTGTTCTGAGTTTCTGACTGGCGGCGTGATGAAATGCTGTGTTCCTTCTTTCTTTGACTTGAGGTTTCCCTGTCAGTTTAAACGTCATCTGGCAGTCCTCTTGGAGACAACATGGAATCTACAAGTCAAAGTCTTTTGTCTTGTTCTGTTTCCTAGCCAGGATCTCACCTCAAAACCCTTCTGCTTCAGCCTCCTGAGCACCGGGGTGCATAGGAATGCAACACAATGCCCAGTGTGCAAGTTCTAAATCATCACTTCCCATCTAGGCTGTAATGGTGACATCGGCATTAGTTTAAACGTTTCAAAAACTTTAACAGACATTGTGCATTTACCCACAGAAAGGTTGCTAGTGGTAACTCTGAATCTATCTCTATGCATGTATATTTTCTCGGGATTGAATGATGTTTAGCTATTGGCATTTAAACTAATTAGTCATCTTTGGACTATTTTATTTATTTATCTATTGAGAATTTTGACTTTACATAGTAGTATAGTAGGACAAGTGATTGAAAATGAGGTGTATTTGTGAACTATAATAATCAAAACTGGCAAATCAAAAAGGCAAATCAATATAGCCTTCCTGACAAGGTTTCATTGCACAGCATCACACAATGTGAGCACATGCAAGCATCTGCAGGGTTAGGGTTAGAGTTAGGGTTAGGGTTAGGGTCAGTGTCAGGGTCAGGGTCAGGGTCAGGATCAGGGTCAGGGTCAGGGTTAGGGTTAGGGTTAGAGTTAGGCTTAGGTGGGAACTGGTCTTTGATGAGGTGTCTGGTTACCTTCTCTCTGTGACTAACTCCTGGTCCACATCCATAAAGGGGCATGTCAACTTTCAAGGGATGCCCTCGGATAGGCTGTATGCTCTCAGCCCTGGACACTGTCCATGAAGGCTTCCATCGTGCCTCCTCTGTTTGTCGTGCAGTGTGAAGTCCTTCTGGCATCACCACTGCTTAAAGTCACTCTTTCAGGCTCCCTGCACATTTGGGCCTCCAGTAGCTGACTTAAGACACCTCAGGTTCTCTGCGTTCTTAAGAACTGGATGGTGATGAAACGCTTTGTGTAAAGGAAAGCAGGGACAAGAATAGGAACCTACGATTAAGTGCAGCTAGACTGGCTGTACGGGGCTGAGTGGCTGAGCTCAGGCAGGCAGTAGATGAAGGGAGAGCAAGGGTGGGGTTGGGTAGGGGGGTGGGAGTGGGTGGGAGAGGGGGGAGCTTGCTCTCCCGGACAGTGCACAGCAGCCACTCACCCACTCACCCCAACCTTCCCTCAGGCCTCATTGCTTCCAGCTGCCTCGACCTACTTGGGCGAGCCCATCTTTGCAGGCTCTTAGGTAGGAGGCACCGCCCAATGGGTCGCGAGTGTAGGATAGCTCTGGCCAATGGAGCTGCATGAGTGCGGGGGCTCGGGGCAGGGGCAACCTCGGGCATAAAGAAAAAAAAAAAAGACATAAACATACAACAAACTCCTGAACTATTCTTGTGATGGATAGTAATCTAGTAATCCCGTAGCAAACATTGAAGGAGAAGCATTAGAAGCAGAGTCAGGGTGATATAACACTACTAGATGATGCTGACATAGCATTTACTATGTTTCTGATGGTGCTATGATGAGCAATAACAACAACAAAATTAAAAAAGATCCAACCAGCAGGGTCTAGGTGGTAATGAAAGCGACAGCCATTAGATGGCACATTTTGCTATTGAATTTCACACTTCTGGCAATGCTGTTGTGTGCAAAATACACTACTAAAGGTGTGTTTGGATGAATTTGGTAGGTTTCACACTTTCCATCTCTTGCCTTCAATTTTGGATTCTCTTCTTTTTGTTTCTTTTTCTCTTCTGCTGGTCCATCCAGGAAATATATTTAAGACATACTATGGAGATGTGAAAGCATATTGTATAGTCAGGTAAACAGTTTATTCCTAAATTAGAAAGCGCCTCCCCTCTCTAGGGCATTTAGTTTCCTGTGAATATTTGTTTAATATCTTTTTTCATGGTTAGGCTGCTAGCCATTTCTAGTTCTTTTATGTGAATTAAATAGCTCATTAATTTTATGTATAAAAGTGTTTTTTTACACGTATGTATGCATTTCATGTAAATACCTGGGCCATAGAGGACTGAAGAAGGCACCAGACTCCCTAAAACTGAACTTAGGGATGATTGTAAGCCACCACTATAGACAGTGTTTTCCTGACTCAACTGCTGGCTCTCAAATAAACACACTGAGCCTTAATAATAATTATAAGTGCTCGACCAGGCTTGTTACTAGCTAACTACTACATTTTAAATTAACCTATTTCCATTCATCTATATGCTGTACTGAGGCTTGTTTATCTCATCTATGAACTTTTTGTTGCTTCTTCATGGCTCTTGACTTCTCTGACTCCATCACTCTTTCTTCCCAGCCTCCTTTGTGTCCTGCTCTCCTGCCTATAATTCTTGTCTAGCTACTGGCTTTTGTTATGAGCATATTTTCCCACCAGCCTGGTCCCACAGCTGTGTCAGCCCCAAATAACACACAGAGTTGCTGTATTATATATAAAGCTGTTGGCCTGTTGCTAGCATTACTTATTGGCTAACTTTGTTTTAAATATTAACTGATTTCTATTAATCTAAGTATTTCCCCAAGATTTATCTTACTGGAGAGAGGATCTGAACCTCTGTTCTGTCAAGTCCTACATGTTGAATCTCCTCCTACCTCCCTCTGAATTCTCTGGGTCTCCTAGTCCTGCCTATCTTGCTTTATTATTGGCCAACAGGGCTTTATTCATTAACCAATAAGAGAAACATATTTACAGAATGACATCTCCTGCCAACTGTCCAGTCATGTTTTTATTAATTCTATCTCAGGAACAAGTCTTCACAGTGTACAAAAGGATTATTCCACATCACTGACCACATAGATTTTTTGGAATCAAACCTAGGTCTCCTGAAAGAACTCATACTCCTTAACTACCAAGCCTCTACTTCTCAGTTCTCGGCAGAATACATCCTTGGTGTTCAACCAAGAGTTCTCAGTAAATAATCCCTTTAGCTTATGCAATTATGGTTGCCTGTGTGATCTTACCTAACTTTCCAGAGAGTCTATTTCTGACCGATGTTGGGAGATGTCATTCTGTATATATGTTTCTCTTATTGGTTAATGAATAAAGCACTGTTGATCCATACTAAAGCAAGATAGGTGGGACTAGGAGAGGTGGAAGATTCTGGGAAATGTAGTAGAGTCACAATGTGATCTTGGCAAGAGAGAACTGGAGTCTGGCATTCTTGGTAAGATAAGACCATGTAGAAATACATATATTAATGATTATGCATTAATATTTAAGACAGAGCTAGCCAATAAGAAACACTAGTAACAGGCCAAGAGTTTTATAACTAATACAGAGTCTCTGCATGTTATATGTGGCTAATGCTGCTCTGGGACCATGCAGGTAGGTAAAAGATCTAAGTTGGGAAAATCTCTTTAAGAGAATGTTGGGAGTGTATCTGTCATTTCTTTCAAACTCTCCTCTTTTCTGTGCCTTCCTGTACTGTGGGAGGGGGCCTATGATATGTATTTTAATGGCAGGCAAGTGTTTGACAGTGTTAATTTTGGGCCCTTATTTCTTTCCATTTTATTGGGATACATGGCTGATACATGCTGCTAGACTTGTTTTAGTGTCCCCTGGAACCCAGGCAATGTGGGGCCCACAGCTTTGTTATTGCTGTTGTGCCACCACATCCAACAAGGACTAACTGTAGAATGTGGGCCTGACAACCTTCACAGAGACTGGGTGCTCAGTAAGAATTTTGTTAGTATGCTGAAATTCTTGGATCATGAGTTATTCTGCTGAGCTCTGTTCAAAGCATTGTTTGTTTGTTTAAACACAGGTACCCCATATGTTAGTAAGTTTGCAGCTAAATATTTTACCTTTTCACTAGTTACTGTTTTATAAAGTTTGCTTTCTGGTTGTTTCTTCCTTGTATAAAGAAATGGTTAAAATTTGTTTATTGTTTCTTGACTGAGCTGGTTGTGTTGTGTGTGTGTGTGTGTATAAAATGTGTAATATGTTTTAATGATCATTTGTATGTGTGTACATCTGAATATAGAGGACAGATGTCAACACTGGGTATCTACTTCTTGATTTCTAGTCACATTAATTTTTGAGACAGAATTTTCCTACTGAATCTCAGATCATGTATATGGCTAGACTGGCTGTGCTGCAAGCCACAAGTTTCTGCTTGTCTCTGCTCCATCTTCCCAAGAGTTGTTACAGACATGTGTTTCCTTACCCAGTTTGTATCTGGGTGTTGAGCACACAAGCTAGGGTCCTCATGCTTGCATGGCAAGCACTTTACTAACTTAAGCACCTCTGCAGGCCTGTGGTTGTCTACATTGTCAACTTGACAGAATCTAGAATTGGCATAGACTGAATATGGGATTTTCTACATTAAGTTCATTGATGTGGTTAGACTCTACTAAAGTGTGGGTGGCACCATCCATAGGCTGGGGTACCAAACTGCAGAAGGAGAAAAAGTTAACTGATCACTAGCATTCATCTCTCTTTGCTTCTTGACAACGGATGCAATGCTATGTAACCAGCCACATTACATGCTTTCCCTATCAATCACTATAGACTGAACCCATAACTGACAGCCAAACTATACAATGCCTACTTCCTTTTTCTCTCCCAGGTCTCTCTAATTCCCCACCCTTTTCTTTCTAAGACACTCTTATTATGTAGCCTTGGCTGGCCTAGAACTTGCTGTATAGATCAAGCTGGCCTTCATACAGAGATCTGTGTGCCTTTGTCTCACAAGTGATAGGATTAAAGACCCTGCCACCATCCTTGCTTCTCTTAAGTATCCTGATACACCAACAAGAACGGTAAATGGCACCTTGACCTTGTATCTTGTATAAAACTCACTGATTAGTTCTAAAAATAGTGTGCTAGGTTCCCTGGGATTTTGATGCAGTCATATTGTCTGCAAACAAAGACAGCTTTATTTTATCCTTTCTGATCCACATGCCTTTAGGATCTTTTCTTGTGG
Source organism: Cricetiscus sungorus (assembly GCA_030556225.1). Lineage (NCBI taxonomy): Eukaryota > Metazoa > Chordata > Mammalia > Rodentia > Cricetidae > Cricetiscus > Cricetiscus sungorus. Next base: position 217,435 of record JANBXA010000157.1, on the reverse strand, counting down.
CACAGTTTGTCTCAGTGTTCTATTGCTGTGAAGATAGCAGGGCCACAGAAACCCTCATAAAAGAAAGCATTTAATTGGGGCTGGATTACAGTTCAGAGGTTTCGGCCATTGTTGTCACTGCAGAAAGCATTTCAGCGCACAGGCAGACAAGGTTGGGAAGGAGGAGCCCAGAGCTCTTCATCTGGATCAGCAGGAAGAGAGAGAGAGACAGAGAGACAGAGACACTTGGCCTCGCTGATGGGAGATGTCATTCTGTAAATATGTTTCTCTTATTGGTTAATGAATAAAGCACTATTGGCCAACAGGAAAGACAGGATACGTGGGACTAGGAGACAAGGAGGATTCGGGAAGTAGTAGGGAGGAGTCAGCATGGAGAGACTGGAGAGAGCAGAATGCCAGCCCCTCTCTCCGGTAAGATGAGACGATGTGGCAGTACTTAGATTAATAGGAATGGGTTAATAATATTTAAAACAGAGCTAGCTGATAAGAAACTAGTAACTGGCCAACAAAATTATATCTAATACAGAGTTTCTGTGTGTTACTTGGGGCTGGCAAGCCGGTGGACCAGACTGGCAGGGATAAACTTATTTGTAACATAATGGTGCCACAACCTGGCTAATAAGAACTTCCACTTCAAACTTACTTAAGAAAAGCTTAAAAAGGGGTTTTAGAAACAAAAGAGTAGGCATTCCGGCACTAGCTGTACTGGGCCTGAGAGTGGTCAGCATGCTCCGATCTGTTTGGAGCTAACTGCGGCTTGGCAGGTCTCCGAGGCCTGGCACACGCCACAGCTGAGAGAAGATGGTGGGCCGGAACAGTGCCATTGCCCCGGGCATATGCAGTGCCTTCTTCATCCAGTACTGCATCTACTTTGACCACAAAAGGCGGAGTGAGCCCAACTTCAAGAACAGGCTTCGAGAACGAAGAAACAGAAGCTTGCTAAGGAAAGAGCTGGGCTTTCCCAGTTACCTGACTTAAAAGATGCTGAAGCTGTTCAAAAATTCTTCCTTGAAGAGATACCACTTGGTGAAGAGTTGTTAGCACAAGGTGAATATGAGAAGGTTGCAGGCCACCTGACAAATGCAATTGCTGTGTGTGGACAGCCTCAGCAGCTGCTGCAAGTGTTGCAGCAGACTCTTCCACCACCAGTGTCCAGATGCTTCTGACCAGAAGTCAGAGAATTGTTAAGCGCAATCAGATAATGGCGGAAGATGATGTGGAATGAACCAGATATCAACACAATAAAATCTCAGTCAAAAATGATTTAACCATTAGCTTGGAAGCTGATCAGCTCTGGGAGATTAAATGTGCTTGTCATGAACTGTCCTACTCTGAAGTCTACCAAAGTGAATGTGTACTTTGAGTAGATCCATTGTCTGCTCTATTTGTTTTTTTCCAGTGAAAAGTATTTTGATAGCACTTTTCATTTTATAAATATAATGAGTTAACCAAAATAATCATGTTTTTCATTTATTCTTCATTCAGATGTAAATACAGCCGAGTTATTACTTCAGATAAAAACTCTGGGTGATGAATCTTAAAAGATTGGAAGAGAGTGTGAAGGATACTTGAATAATGCTTTTTTTAAAACACTAGCATAAGAGTTGGTAATAAATGGTTAACAATCACAACCAATATTTTTAAAGGTAAAAAGGGAATTATGGTATAAATATGAATATTTTGCCTTGAATGGATTTTCATTTGATACAATTTAAGGTCAATTTTGTGATATGTATAATTATTTTCTTGTTTAAGTATTGTGTTTATATACCTCATTTAGGAATGTAATTTATAATTTAGTTCAGATTATACATGGTTAGTTATAATAGTCAAAACTCAGAGTTAGTTGGGTTTTCAAGATGTATTTGAGATGGATAGGCATTCTTCAAACCTTTCAAAGACCCACAGAATATGGCATTTAAAATGGTTAGGGTTTTTCTTGACAGTGAAACATAAATGCTGCCAAACTGAAAAACTGCCAATACAATAAGACAGTTTAAAGTTTCCTGCTTTGCTGAAGAGTCTGCCGGACACACTATGCCTATGGGTGGAAGATGGAACATTACAAAAGAACTTCAGGTGACAGACCAGGCAGTAAGTTGTCTTTAGAGTTTATATATTATCCTTCTGTGGTCTTTGGTGGAGTTGAAGACAGATAGTTATATTATAGTTTTCCTTATTTAGAATTAAAGATAATTTACATATAAGACTTTAAACTCATAAAGACAGGATAGATGATAAAATATTTTCTTTAAATCTTGCTAAACGTTAATGGACTAAATATTGTTAATTGTAATTCTTATTTGATAAATGTTGTGTGCTATATTTTGCTATGCTAAGGTTAAAACCCTTCTTTTTTATTTTAGACAGAAAAGAGGAGAAGATGGAAGATGTTATTCTGTAAATATGTTTCTCAAACGGGTTAATGAATAAAGAATTGTTGGCCAATAGGAAAGCAAGATAGGCAGGGCTAGGAGACAAGGAGGAAAGACGAAGTAGTGGAGAAAGAGTCAAGATGGAGGATGGAGAGAGCAGAATGCCAGCTCCTCTCTCCAGTAAGATAAGAACACATGGAAATACTTAGATTAATAGAAATGGGTTAATATTTAAGACACAGTAGCTGATAAGAAACTAGTAACTGGCCAACAGAATTATATCTAATACAGAGTATCCATGTGTTATTGGGGGCTGGCAAGGTGGTGGTCCCAGACCGGCAGGGAAAAACCTACTCGTAATACCTGGCTTGAGCTTCTGAATCCTCAAGCCCACCCCCAGTGACACATAAGGCTACACCTACACCATCAAGGCCACATCTCCTAATCTTTTCTAGAAAGACCACTCCCTATGAACCTACAGGGGCCATTTTCATTCAAATCCCCACATGGATGTAGGCGATCCAGTGTCATGCTGAACATGAGTGGTGAGAACAGAAGACTTTGTATTTTCCTAGGTCAGAGAGACAGACATTTAGTTTTCATTAAGTGTGATGCTGGTGTGGGATTTTTGTAATTGACATTTATTGTCTTAAAGAAGCTGGCATCTAGCCAGGTGTGGTGGTGCACACTTACTATCCCACCAACTGGGATTTGAGGAATAGCCTGGGCTATATAGCAAGACCCTACCTCAAAAGAAAAAAAAAAAAAGACAAACAGCAACCATTCCAAAACCCAAACTAACTAAATGAAACAAAAGAGACGGAGACTCATACTACTCTGGGATTTTTTTTTCTTTCTGTGTTTGGGTGCCATTTGGAGAATTCAGCATTTTGTTTTGTCTTCCTAACCTTTCAGTATAGTAAATTGAATTAATGTTTTTGTTGCAGCCTTTATTCCTTTTTTAAATTAACATGATATTTTTTTAAATCAATTCTTTGGGAATTTTACATCATGAATCTCAACCCAACTGATTTCTAAGGCCCTTGGTATCTGCCTTTCACCCTTGTAATATCCCCCCAAAAGAAAACTAAAAAGAAATAACATTATCATAAATTAAAAATAAAAAATGAAAATAAGAAAATTTAAAAAACATGAATAAAACCCAAAAACAAACAAACAAAAAACCAATAGACAACAGCAAAAAAAAACAAACAAATAAATAATCGAAGGCCACTTCACTTTTTCATCTTTCCTGATTGTCTACAGTCTCTTCATTTGCCTTAGTGATGTCAAGAGCTGCTGGATACTCTTTTGTATGCACTGTATACTACTCAAAGCTCAGAATGTGTGTCTGCATGGTAACCGGATTCTTCTGACCAGGCCACTGGGACCATTGCCATCAGGTAATGGGTGGAGCCACTCTCCCATGCCTGTGGTTAGCTGGTGGGGCTAGCTTTCTCAAGTATGGAATTCAGGGCAGCCCTCCTAGTAGTGGTAGGGACAGCTTTCCTAGGCCAGGGTCATTGGGGTCTATTATTGCAGGCTTTATTCTTAGGATCATTTCCATTGCATATATTCATTATGCATATGATTATGCATATATCATAGGAGGATATTTTCTTTTAAAATTTTATACTTAAAATAAGAAGTTTTACATACCAACCACAGTTTTCCCCTCCCTCTTCTCTTCCTATACCCCCCCCTTTCCATCTGTGCCCCTCCCCATCTACTACTCTTCCAATCAGAAAGGGGCAGGTCTCCCATGGGAGTCAACAAAGCATGCCATATCAGGATGATTCAGGACCACGCTCTTCCCCTTGCATCAAGTATGGTCAAGGCATTCCAGCATGGTGAATAGGTTCCAATAGCCAGCTCATGTGCCAGGAAGAGCTCCTGAGCCCACGGCTATGAGCCCCACAATAGACCAACCTACACCACTGACACCTACACTTGAAGGGCCTAGGAAGTCCCATGTAGGATTCCTAGCTGTTGGTTCAGAGTCTGTGAACTCCCACTAGTTCAGGCTAGCTGTTTCTGTAGTTTCCCTATCATGATCTTGACCCCTCTTGCTCATAAAAACCCTCCTCCCTCTCTTCAATTGGACTCCCAGAGCTCAGCGCAGTGCTTGTCTGTAGATCTCTGCATCTGCTTCCATCAGTCACTGGATGAAGGCTCCCTGATGGCAATTAGGGTAGTCACCAATCTGATTATGGGAGAAGGCCAGTTCAGGCACCCTCTCCATATTACTAAAAGTGTTAGCTTGGGTCATCTTGTGTATTCCTGGGAGCATGTTTTTCTCCAACCTTGCCCTCCATCCTGCCCCAACTCAACCAACCCAATCCCTCATGTTCCAATCCCCCAACCCTCACCTGACTCCAGTTTACCCAGGAGATCTCATCTATTTTCCCTTCCTAGGGAAATTTATCCATCCCTCATAGGGTCTTCCTTGTTACCTAGCTTCTATGTGGCTGTGGATTGTAGCCTGGTTAACCTTTGCTTTATATCTAATATCCATTTATGAGTGAGTACATACCGTGTTTGTCTTTCTGTGTCTGGGTTACCTCACTTGGGATGATTTTTTTCTAGTTCTATCCATTTCTTTGCAAATTCCATAATGCCATTTCTCCCCACGTTTTCTTTATCCACTATTTAGTTGAGGGGTATGTAGATTGTCTCCAGGTTCTGGCTATTGTAAATAGCACTGTATGAACATGGTTGAGCAAGTGTCCTTGTGGTATGGTTGAGCATCCTTTGGGTATATGCCTGAGATGTAATAGCCAGGTCTTGTGGTAGATTGATTCCCAATTTTCTGAGAAATCAACATACTAATTTCCAAAAGAGCTGTACATGTTTGTACTCCCACCTGAAGTGGAGAAGTGTTCCCCTTACTTCACATCCTCTCCAACATAGGCCATAATTAATTTTTTGATCTTAGCCATTCTGACAGGTGTAAGTTGTGTTGACTAAACCGGCTGGCTAGTAAGATCCAGGGATTCTCTTGTTTACCCCTGCCCCAACCTCAGTGCTAGGCATACAGGTATGCACCTCTATATTTGTTTTTTTTTTTTTACATGGATTCTGCCATCTGAATTATATTCTCATGTTTGCATTGTTATGTAATTCACCCACAGAGCCACACTCCCTCAAAAAATAAAAAGTTCTCAGTCCCTTTAAAAGATGTTCACTACTTACCTTGCATTTTAGGCACCTGGAAAAGAATCTTTATTATGCGTGGGGATAATTAACAGGATTTCAACTATAGCTGCTAATAATAGGAAACAGAGTAGTGTAAGTATATAGTTACAAGATAAATCACTAAAATTCCTTTGATATATATAGTTTACCCATCAGTATTTAAAGCTGATTTTAAAGTTATATATTGTTGTACATGAAGTATACATAATACATACTTATATATAATTTATACATAATTACTTAAGCTATACATTGTGCTCATTTGCTATCATGTAACTATGTAATCAGTGTCAACTCTTAAGAGTTTAGAAATGTCCTGTTACCATTCCCATCCTCATGAACTGGAACTTTTCCTTCTTCATCAATGGACCTGTGAGCTGGAGCTCCTTGTCATGCTAATGGCGTCTTCCGTCTTCCTGCAGATATTACATATGGGTACTCTAGATCTCCATGCAGGTGTCTTGATTTATAATGGAGTGTACTGATAGGGTTATTCATTACCAGTGTCCACCATTCATGCCATTGCTGAAAGGCTGAGCACTTTTGATACAATACAGAAGTTTGTTTCCAAAAGAAATGAGGCTGGCTGTCCCTGTCTTTCAGAGCTATCACATCCCTGGACAACTTGCTTCCTAACTTTGTATCACCATTTAAAACTGTGCTCAGTATTGGGCTGGAGAAATATTCCAGAGGTTAAAGAGAACTGACTTCTCTTCCAGAGACCCTGCATTCAAATTGCAGCCCCATATAGCAGCTCATTACTGTCTGTAACTCCAAAATCTGACACCCTCATATGGACATACATGCAGGCAAAACACAGATACACATAAGACTGTACAAATACATTATTTTAAAACAGAATGTGATCAGTGTCCATTTGTCTCCTGGTGATTATCTGCAAAAGTAACTTTCTTCTGAGTAGTGCTGGTGATACCTCTCTTGTGGTAGAGTTATCGATGACATCCTTGGAGCACAATCTTACAGGAAGATAAACAGGATTACAATGATCACACTGCACATATTTCCAGATTTTTAGTTTTCTGATGCAGGACCCAATTATTATCAACTGACATGACACTAATTCCAAATTCAGCACCCTGTTCAACTCTGTTTTGAGTGGTAGGATGTTGCTGTTCTTAGATCCCCAGCTTATTATACAATCTGTGCTTTGATTTCCTTTCCTGGAGATATATTCTTTCATCTTCAAGTTTTTTGAACTTTTGTCGGAATCCCTCCTTTAATAGATCAGTTTGTTCCTAAAAATGTGACAAGTGGAAACAATGAGTTGTAGCACTGAGTAGATTCCTGTGCCCCATTGGGGACAGTGTAGCAATGGCTGAGATGAATCTCAAATGGCTACCTGTCCAGAGGTTCACACCACACCTGGTTATGCCTCCTGGGAAAAAGTGGTCAGCTCCTTGCAGGAAACACTTCAACCTCTACCTCACATTGATGGGGTTAGACCTTCCTCTGTGCAAAAATCCTCTAATGAGGTGTGAGACCCCAAAGGCTAAGAATGCTGGATGGAGACTACATGGGCTTGTGTCTATGGAATGTTTGTGTCCATTTTAAGGCAAGCTCCATGACAATAGGCTCCAAACCACTTTTATGTCTGTCTGTGTCACCAGCCCTATGAGTTTTTAATTCAAAACACAGTCAGAAATTCTCCATTGGGTTGAATAGAAAATATAGCATTGCCCAAGAGAATTTTCTGTATGTGCGAGTATGACATGAATAGCTCCATGTAGATTTTATTGTGTTTTCATTTAAAATTTAAGAGATATACTTGTTTAGTGGCTATCATTGATGAATGCAGGTCCAGTTTGCTAGAGTAATTGAATTTTTTTCTTTTGTTCCCTATTATCTTCCCAATAAGAGAATGTGATAAACAAATCTATTATAAATGCTGGTACCATCTACAGTCTACCTCTACAGTGGTGATAGGTCTACAGTTTTTCAGAGCTGAAGTTGGTCATCGCTATCTCATGATACTGTTTCCTAACCAATGAGCAGAAAGGGATGGGAAGGGACTCACGTGGTCCATTGACCTTGATGCCCCCTGAATGCATTTTAAACTTGGAACAGTTGAACACATAGGAACAGAACTCTGCCACTTGTTCCACAAAGTCAGAGTCCAGGTCTTGGTCCTGCAGTGATTCCAGTTGGCCAAGCTTCTTCTCATGTGCTGGCCGCTCAAAGACAAAGCATTTCTTCTTTGGGAAGAACTTACGGATACAGAGCCAAGGCAGGTTCAACTTTTCTTCTTTTATCCACATGCAGCATGGAGTAAAAAACCAGAAGTTTTTAGACAGGACTTGAAAAGCGAGTATGTATGTATGTATGTATGTATGTATGTATGTATGTATGCATGTATGCATGTATGATGTGACCTTGTAATCTAGGCATCCTGGAAGCTGAGGCAGGAGGATTATAAATTCAGGCCAGTCTGGGTCACTAAGCAAGAAGAACGGAATGCTGTCTGCTTTAAGGACTTTAAGTCTAGGGAAAGCTGAATATTATGTTAGGCTCCTAAGGAATTATTCAAGTATTCAACCCACTTAGTTTAAGTATATGAACTCTGTACATAGACAGTGTAAACCCAGAGTACAACATCATATGATTTCCAAACATGCCTGGCAGCACAGCAGTTGTATGGGGACAACACTATTCCAATAGTAGGGCGAGGATACTGGTAACACTTTAATCTATGCTATCAAATGTGTACTCATTGCTCACCATATTCTGTATTCTGGCATAGAAACAAATCTGAGGCAGGGAAAGCAAATTGAAGGTAAAGGGGAAAGTAGAAGACAAATAATTTATTCTCAGAAAAAATGAAAGAAGAAAATGTTTAACTCAATCTATTAAATCAGATATTAAGCACTTATTCCTAGGAATAGCTAGCTAGAAGAAACAGGAACTTCAGGTGTAAAAAGCATAGTAGAAAATTGGAATTCTCTGTGTTTGTTTGTTTGTTTGTTTTTGTTTTTTATCTTTATTCAGCCATTGTAGGTCTCTTACCCTGTATAAGCTTCAGGGAATTCTCTAGATACTCATCTGCGGAGATGGATTTCCCATCTATTTTCAGCCCGAGAGAGAAGTCCCTCAGGGCCCACACAAAGTCCAGGAAGAAGCTCACAAACTGTTCTGAGTCCTCCATCTCATCCTGGTCAGGCAAGGACTTTGATCTGATTCTGTCAGCTCTGTCGCATAGCTGAGACAGAGCTATTAAGGAAATCTCTGTAAACAACCATAGCATCAAAGTTCCAGTGTACCCATCCTGTATTAGTTGAACTTCATGTCAATCCCTAGTCCAAACATTTCATTGATCTTGTTCCTAACCTCAGTGTGAACACTGAAGTTACATGTACATGAGTTATTTCATTTGTTTGTTTCATGTAACATTAATCAAAGGTCACAGTCATGCAGCTGGTTCACGAGGGCAGGTCACCCCACTCACTCTGTGCTGTTCTGACCATCAAGATGGATACTGCAGCTGGTCCATGGCCTGCTGGTTGATGGCTCCCATGCTGTTGTACACAAAGGTGCTGCTTAGAAGTATAGCCAGGGCAAAGATCCAGCAGTTGTTCTGGTTGTCACCCTGGAAGTCAGAACACACAGGGGACAGGGATATGTTTTATTCTTATGCCATTTTCCAAATCAGTAGTGCTCAAATTAAAAACAAAACAAAAATATACAAACTAACAAAAAACTTGCAAGATACAAAGCAAAACAAACCAAAACAAAAGGAACACCAATAACCCTGATGATGTCATCCACAGCACTGGCAGGGTGAACATTCTTTTGGTTTCCACTTTTATTTGGGAAGTTTCACACTAGTGCTGCTTAGTCTGTTGTTAGTGTTTCAGCCCAGCAGACTGCCACCCTTCTGTTCTATGACCCAGTCTTGTGACTACTTTCCTTATTTTTATTGGCTAAATGTTGCACATGTTGCATAATAAATATGAAAAGGATAAAGTTCAAGCTCTTATTTAAAAATGACAGTCTCAGTGAGAAGACTTTGCTGGTTAAAAAAGGCTGCTGCCCAGCCTTGGAGCCTGAGTTCAATCCCTAGCAGCCACATGGTGGAAAAGAGAACCGAACCCATGTGCTGTCTTCTATCGTCCACGTCAGCATTGTGGCACATGCATCAGGGAACATACAGCACATGCACAGGCACACACTCACACACACTAAATAAATAAATACAGTTTTTAAAGCAGCATAGGGCACAGAATAAAGTATTCAGAAATGAGGGGACGAATTGCAGACTGTGGCCCTGTTCCTTACTTTTCTACATCTCCCAGGCCCCCCGGTGTCCAGAAGAACTAGGGTGGGTCCTGCCTTCTGGGGATGAGGCACACACCACACCCAGATGTCCTTGGTGAGACTGCACCGAGCAGTCCAGAGAGAAGTCTGCAAAGCAGAGAGGAAAGGCGGGATTAGATGTGTAGGAGCAAGGTTTTCCTGATCATAAAATTAGCATAATCGAAATGGCTCAGTGGTTAACTGTGCTTAGTGCTCTAGCAGAGGACCAGAGTTCAGTTCTCAGCATCTACACAGCAACTCACACCTGTCTGTAACTCCACTTTCAGGGAATCTTATGTCCCCTTCCAACATCTGTGAATGCCAGGCATGCACATGGCACACAGGCAAAATACTTGTACACATACTCATACAACTTGCATACTTGCATACTTGCATACTCATACAACTAAAGTTAAAATAAATAATTTTGAAAAATCAGCACAACCAAGTCAGGAGAATTAACAGAAACCCAAGTTTGTACTGATCTCACAATCAGAGACATAACATAAATTTAGTTTTCAGATATGCAGAATACAAGTCACAAGACCTCCAGGCTTGCACAAAAGTTTCTTAGAAAGTGTGGAGCAGGTCTGTCTGTGAAGTGCAGCACATGGAGAGACAGGGCTTGGTGTTTGCCCTTCTGGGTTGAGTCTTGCTATGATGAGTTCTGTCCTTCCTGTCCTCCTGAATACTGGAAATGTGAATATTTCTTCTGTTGCATTATATATTGCAGGTTGTTCTGTGTCTCAGATGAGATGGTGTACTTTTATAAACTGTTTGAATTATAAAATGATGGTTATTTTTTTTCAAGACTGGATTTTTCTGTGGCTTTGGAGGCTGTCCTGGAACAAGCTCTTGTAAACCAAGCTTATCAAACTCACAGAGATTCACCTGCCTCTGCCTTCCACGTGCTAGAATTAAAGGCATATGCTACCACCACTCAGCAAGACTATGGGAAATTTTCAAGTTTATCCAACTGGAATTTGTGGTTGGGGCAGAATGTTATGCTATGAAGGTAAATGTATATCACAAGTGTAGTGATATATTATTTATGATTTATTAAAGCTTGCCTGAGGATACATAAAGCAAAGCTAACCATAAGCCACAGAGCCAGGCAGTGGTGATCAGAACTTTAAGCACAACAGCTATACTAGCAAGCCATAGATCCAGATGGTGGTGGTACACACTTTTAATTCCAGGACTCGGGAGACAGGTTCAGCTTGAACCTTGACCCCCAATGTCTGTCTCGGGCTTTTAGTACTTTGTGTTAACAGGCTCATGTATTTGAACACTTGCTCCCCAACTTGTGGCACTGTGTTGTGAGATGTGGAAACATTAGGAGATCATTAGGACCTGACTGGTAGAGAACGGGCCTTTGAAGGTTATAATACTGACCTTGTTCATGGCCCTCTGCTCTTCACTTCCTTGTCAGTCATAAACAAGCCACAAGCTCCTTCAACTACACAAATAGCCATAAAGTCCTGTCTCCCCATCATAGTGGATTGATACCCCTGAACATTGAGGAAAAGAAATTCTTCTTCCTTATTTTGCTGCTGTCAGGCATTTGATCCATGACAGGAGTAATACAACCTAGAAAACCTAAAAGCCTGGACTCAGACTGGTGTCTCTGTAACTATCTTCATGTCACCATCATTCAGACAACTCAGCTGTCTTGTCTACAGGTGAATGGATAAAGCAATGTTAGACACATTTTATCGCTGAATCTAAAAAAAAAAAAAAATGAAAATATTGTAGCACTTTTCTGACAGTGACAGACCATGAAGGTTTTATGTTAAATGAAAGAACCAGTCACAATTTGTATGAGTCTACTTATTCATGTGACATCCCTAGGACAGCCAAATTCATAGATATAGCATGTAGAAAAGTAGTATAGGATAGGCCATGAGCTACTTCTGGAGATAGATAAGGGAGACAGACAGATGCATGAATGTGTTTATTACCACAACACTAGATACTTAAAACATTATGAAGATAAATCTTGTGTAATTTACAATAATTAAAAGACAATGCATATAATATAGATTCCTTTTAACCTTAAACACAAGTAGAAACTTGCTATCATTACATGACTGTTTTAGCAATGCCTTAAAGTTTATTAACATAAATTAAATCTATTTATTACTTCCTTACTACTTCTAGAAAAGGAATCACTTGTGCTTTTAGATGGTAAACTAGGAATTACATGTGTTGATGCAGTCTTGTAATCAGCAGTCAGGTGACCAGGGCAAGAAGACCATGAATTCAGGGTAAGCCTAGCCTACATGCAAAACTAACAGCATGGCCTTGTCTCAAAAACAAAAGCAAACAGACAAAGTAACAACATCTAAAGGAATCCCAACATCTAGCTGTGAGTGGAAGGTTAAGTTCTTTCCACTCTCAAGCAGGAAGCAGACAGTGTGAGTGCACTCTTGGGACTCAGCACAGCTGTGTTGTTGGTACTCACCTGTTTTCTTTCCAGCCAGCTTGTTCATCAGGTCAGATGTGCCTGTGCGGTAGAGGCCCACGATGGCCACCACCACCACAGGCTGTGTGATGCAAGACAGGATTTCTAGAGCCTCCTGTTTGGCTACCAATTGACCTTTCACATTTTCGATGAGGCACATGGCGCCCGGCATGTGGACCTATGTGACCATTGTGCAGCCTTGTCCCCTGTCTCTAGAGGGACAGATGAGATTATCTGCAATCTTATGTCTTCTCTCAGAAGGTAGAGTTATGAAACTCACATCAGACACATAGTTGAAAAAAGATAACCTGCATGATTTTAGAATTGTATAAAATACTATTGAAAAAAATTCACACATAATATAAAAGTTACACCATTCTACTGCTCACACAACACAAATTATCTGTTTAGTTTTACATTGAAATTTTTCCTTATTAAGGATTTTGTACAAGACATCAAATGAAATATAACATCAGGATATTTGGTCAATCCAAGATGGCAGCCATTGTGTTTCTATCCACAGTATGGGACTCGGGATGCTGCCTCAGATGGAGCTATGTGCTATGGCAGCTGAGCCAAACTCAGGGTCCTCCTGATAACCCCAACTTTCTGGAGTCTATGGACGAATACCAGTTTGTGGAGTGCCTGTTCCCCCCTACCAAAATCCCAGAGCCACCAAAGTGTAAACATTATCTCACTCCTAGTGGCTGGCAGCCTCCCAGAGACCCTCCTACCTTGTCCTACTTTGTTTGGCCATCCCAAATGCATAATATCCCTGTCTACAAGGATATCACAAATGGCAACCGACAGATGGCTGTGATCTGTGAAGGTGGAAGGGGATATCTGGACTCTACAGAAGGATGTGAGAGAATTTTTGACCCCACAGATGGGAAAGAAACCTGTCACTAAGGTTAATGAGGTGACAGGTATTCTTCAAGTCAAGGGCTACTTTGATGAGCAGCTTAAATCCTGGCTTCTTGAGAAAGGCTTCTGAGACCTGATGATCAGCCTCCCTCTGTGGCAGTGCCCTCTGTAAAGTGGCATCCAGAGAGGAAGTGGATTTGGAGTCTCTGGAATAGGCTTCAAACCACAGGTTTTAGGGCTTAGAGCTAAAGGGCTTTGAGATCAGTCCTTCCATTCAGGAAGAGGAAAAAGACCTCTTTGTTTAAGTGTCCACTTGGGGGAGCTGTCCATCGTGGGATCCTACAAGGAACAGTCAAGCTTTCAAGGGAGACAGTAACTACTGTCCCTTTATATACTGTGTTGTATTTCTTAGGTCAGCCATTCTGGAAACAACCACTGAACTCTGTTCTGGGGGCTTCACAGGACAGAGCTATCGTGGTTTAATAAGGATCAGGATAAACAAATAGGCCGAATAGATGTTTATTCAGGGAGGAATAACTTACAACCTAGACAGATGAACACCAACAGGTTCCACTGGATACTCTCCTATCCACATCCCACCAGCAAGAGAGCACTCCTAGGTTCCTCCTGAGACCTAGTTCCACAAGACACTTCTGCCTTTGGCTCCACCCCCAATGGGCGTGGTCAGTGCCACAGAAGCAGACAAAGTGAATATCTCACTACAATTCCCCTTTTAGTCTAAAGAATAGATTTAGGCTTGATACAAAACTATATACAAAACAGCGAATAACAAGTGTGCTCTAAGAAAAAAAAATCTAGAATAAACAACTTAAGGCCTACATATCTCCACCTAGCGTGAAGGCATAACAGAGTTTACAATAGAATTGATTTTGAGCTGGAAAGCTTAAGTCTAGTACCTAATATATCTAACTAGGAAGAGAGAATGATATTTGTGATAGTTTAATCTTCAACCTCATCAAGACCTGAGAAGGAAAATAACAATACTAGGGTAGACAGGAGTGCAGATAGCCAACTTCCAAAAGGTGCATCCTAGGCGGGACAAGGAAACAAGGAGACAGGAAGTAGTAGGGAGAGAGTCAAGCTGGAGGATGGAGGGAGAAGAAGACCAGCCCCACTTCCCGGTAAGATAAGACCATGTGGAAGTACTTAGATTAATAGAAATGGGTTAATAATTAAGACAGAGTTAGCCAATAAGAAACAAGTAACTAGCCAACAGATTTATATCTAATACAGTGTCTCTGTGTGGTATTTTGGGCTGGCACAGCTGTGGGTCCAGGCCAGCAAGAAAAACTACTCATAACTTAATGGTGCCAGCAACTTGACTAATAAGAACTTCCACTTAAAACTTAAGAAAAGCTTAAGAAAAGGGTTTAGAAACAAAAGAACAAAGACAAGCAAGACTTCTTGGTAGGAGAATTTTTTTTTTTTGAACTCTGTTTTGCTAGAGACAAGCAGAGAATTGTGTGGCTCCTTTAAGGGAGGTTTCCTGACTCAGCATAAGGCTTTTAAAGAACTCTGCTAACAACTGAATGGTGTATAGGAGAGTTGGCAATGGCAGTGACCACATCTCCAAGCTGGCAACATGCTGCTGGATGCAGTATAGAACAAGGCAATGAGCACAGCTCTCAGTGCTGGCAGTAAAATACCTGATGCCATCTTTGATAGATCGAGTCTAACACAGCTGTGGTTTTCATTTTAGCAATGTTGTTGTTTACCAGATAGATAAAGACTTGTGGCCAGAAACAGATAAAGATTTACAGTAAAGACAGATTCACATTAAGAAAAACCTCTAAAGGTTTACAGTGTGTTTTTAAATATATAGGCTTGGGACAGAAAAAGAAACAGGATACAATGGTTTAATAAAAATAATAATAAAATGAGAGTAGTTGTGTGTGGTGGCATACGACTTTAATTCCAGGACTCAGGAGACAGAGACAAGTGGATCTCTGTGATTTCAAAGTAAATCTGATATACAGAGTTAATTCCAGGACAGATAAAAGTTACACAGAGAAACCCTGTCTCGAAAAACGAAAAAATAGAAGTAGAAGAAATAAAGTAATAAAAAAGCCACGTAAGATAGAAAGCACAGAGAGATTCTGGATACTGTATGGTATTGTATTGTCTTTAAATTCATTACTGCTGAGGAAAAAAACAACAACTGTTAAAAGAAATACTGCTGGATTAATTCAATTTATATATTTTAAAAATGCTTTGACTTCAAAATTTAAGTCTAAGGACAGGTTACTGGGGAAAAGGATTTCTGTTTTTGTTTCCACAGAAAATGAAAAGCTGTGGATTCCATCCACACTAACATGGTTTGATCAAGCAAGCCCCCTTGAAGTATTGTCCCTGGGACAAGGCAGCCTTACACACCACTACAGCCAGAATTTCCACATCTTTTTAGGATCCCCATGACAGTGCCCCCTACCAACAGGAAGTAGTTTGGAAAGAGCAACTCCAAAATTTTCAAATATCATTTATAAATGTTTGTTTTCATTTAAATGGGGTTGGTTATAAATGGCTAGTGACCAACCAATCTCTTTAAATGTAAAAAGGGGATTATGATATAGATATAAAATACTTTTTTTTGGAATGATTTTTCATTTATATATACAAATTTAAGGCTAATTTTGTGATACGTATATTTCTCCTCTCATTTATGTATTGTGTTTATATAGCTCATTTAGGAATGTTATGTATAATTTAGTACAAATTATAGATACTTACTTATAATAGTCAAAACTTAGAGTTAAGTTAGTTAGGTTTTCAAGATGTATTTGAGATGGATAGGCATTCTTCTAACCTTTCAAAGGCCTACAGAATATGGCATTTAAAATGGTCTAGGATTTTTCTTAACAGTGATGCACAGCTGTTCCTGGCAACACCACCTGCATCAGAAAGGAAGATGTACATCAAAAAAACACATTATGGAGTTTGCTTCCAAATGGCAAGACTAGCCAATTGGACAAGACACTGGTCTTGTCTAGACTGTTTGACTTTATGCTGTACAAAATGGACATGCAGTATCCACAGGAAAGTGACTGCTGATACAAGATGTACATTTCTGCAGGGTTCCTGCTTTATGGAAGAGTCTGCCCGACATTCTGCATGACACAGAGAAAAGTGCTGATAAACTGCCAATACAGGCAGACAGTTTAAAGTTTGCTACTTTTGCTGAGGAGTCTGCTAGACACACTATGGCCTATATGCTGAAGATGGAACATTACAGAAGAACTTTGAGTGACTGACCAAGCAGTGAGGCGTCTCTGTCATTTCTAGAGTCCATATATTATCCTTCTGTGGTCTTTAATGGAGTTGAAGACAGATAGTTATGGTTATAGTTTTCATTATTTAGGATTAAAGATAAGTTACATGTAAGACTTTAGACTCACAAAGATAGGATAGATGATAAAATATTTTTTTAAATCTTGCTAAGTGCTACTGGACTAAATATTGTTAATGATAACTGTTGTGTGCTATATTTTGCTATGCTAAGGTTAAACCCCTTCTTTTTATTTTAGACAGAAAAGAGATGATGGGAGATGTCATTTTGTAAATATGTTTCTCATATTGGTTAATGAATAAAACACTGTTGGCCAATAGGAAAGCAGGATATGTGGGATGAGGAGACAAGGAGGACAGAGGAAGTAGTAGGGAGACAGTCAAGATGGAGGACGGAGAGAGCAGAATGCCAGTTCCTCTCTCTGGTAAGATAAGAACACGTGGAAATACTTAGATTAGTAGAAATGGGTTAATATTTAAGACAGAGCTGGCCAAGAAACAAGTAACTGGCCAACAGATTTATATCTAATCCAGTGTCTCTGTGTGTTCATTGGGGATGGCACGGTGGTGGGACCAGGCCGGCAGGAAAACCTACTCATAACACAGACCTGTCAGGGACATCCAGCCTTGGACTTCAGGAGCTTTTGCTATAAGCTAGACTGGGCTTTGTAGCAGATATGCAAAACAACATAGACAACACAAGGCAATGACATGGACTGGACAAAACAGAAAAAAGAATATCTTAGTTTCTAAGTACTATTATAGGTAGTGTTGGAGTCATGAGTCTGCTATCCTGGAATCAGCTACACAGAGGTTTGAAGAAAGAAAATGAAGGCCTTTTACACTTGCTGTCTCATCCCATATTAGTCACGTGTCCAACCCCACCATTAAATTGATTAAGCAGTGTTCAGATCCTGGTTATCCTGGTTGACTTCAGACCTAAGGTAGACAAGACACTAACCACCCAGTGCTCAGGTTTTCCATGCTTAAAATTAATATATGCCTAGTTGTTGAAATGTCTTGGGATCTTCATTCTAGGAGGCCATAGGCCATTCATAAGTTTATAAACTGGGCAAGGAAAAAGGAGCCCCATCCTAAGTTATAAACTCTACCAGTCAATAATACAAGATTTTATTTGGCTGTATATATAATGTAAGCTATTAAAATTTGTACAACATTTACAAATTTAAAAAAAGAAAAAGAAAAAGAACATCAGATTTAGAGAAATTATTTTATACTGCAGCTTATATAATTATTCAAATATTCATTTATTCACTAATTTACCATTGCAAGGAATGGTAATCATCACCACACAGTGCCTCCTGCATTCCCAGGGTCCTCAGCAATGTCTGTTTTTCCTCTATCATCTTCAGCTCCCTGCTATTCATGGGGTCCTCATGCAGTGTTAATCTAGTGTCCCCAATGGCTACTGGGAGCCAGTGTCTTAGAGAATGGTTTATGTGGTATTACCTCAGCCTATGCAGGCTTATTCTTAAAAATGAATGGGTGGTTATATTTCTTTCCTTCTCCCATACTCAAACTGGTTCCACTCACCACCCTATCCCACTGACCACCTTGTCTCACCAACCAGTCTGTCCCATACACCACCTTGTTCCACAAGTCAGTGAGCATCTTGTTTTCTTTTGGTATGAGTCTTAATTTCACACAGTTCGAGTGCAGACTATATCTTAATTATCATAGTTTCATACTGAGCCATTATAAACATGCCTGGTATACATGCCACATTTTCTCTTTCTCTCTATTAAAGATCAGAACTGAGGTATGTCTTGATGATTTTGACTCACCATTGTCATTCTCACTATTCAGTTCTTTCCATGGGTTCCACAGTTTTGGAACCCAAGAAGGGCTCTTCATCACCAGTATAACTTGTTTGTATTTCTTTCCTTTATATCTAGTCAGCTGTAAAAATGTGCCAACTCATCCTTCTTTCTCTTCTACTTTTCCTGCCCAATTGGGGGCAAATGAAGGCGATATCTTTGATCCATTCCCCAACTCTAAGATCTCCATTACTTTGTCAAGTTCACTTTGTGAGGTCAGGTAAAGCTTGATTGTATGTCTTACAGCTCACAACAAAGACCACACACATATTACTGCCAAAATTTGCTTACAAACCCATGTCCTGTGTGGTACTCCAGGCAGTTGTAATTCATTTAGTCTATCTATTATCAGGGACATCTTACACTCATGGGATGGAGTCTGTGCATCAAAGAAGCATGCCACTACATAGCAGATAGAGGAAGTGTATTGGATTTCCCTGAAGGTCACTGTGACTCTTAGGATGATTTGTTCAGGTGGCATGTCTCATCTTATCAGGGCCCACAGAGATGGCTCCACTTCATCTTGACTTAAGGTCAGAGAATTCAAAACGGTGCTTACTCTGCCAAGGTAAAAGTCATAAGAACTAAAGGTCTAAGACGTGACTACTGTAGGAGATGCGATATTGGTTGTTGATGTCTTATCTAAATTACAAGAGACTTTCTCTGAGGTGCAGTTACTCTTGACCTTCAAAGCCAGATAACAAGAAATTTAGCCTAAGGTGTGGTTACCAATGTTTAGAGAATTAAGGACGAAGATCTGTTTCTTCCTTTTATCTTGGATGTTCACTTTCTTGAATATAGTCCTGTGAGGTGTCCTCAAGAACCACCCTGTAAACACACTAACTTCAAAACCCAGCAAAGTATATATATAATTATTGTGTTATATGATGGCACACTCCATCTTTATAGGAGTTAGTATGTTGTTCTATATGCATTGTGTCTGCAGTGTGGAGAACAATAAATAGACCTCAAAAGTATTGGATGCGTTTTTTTTTTTCTTAAGTTTGCATTCTATTTCATGATGTGTATGTGACTGTCGATTACCTGTGTACAGGTCCCTGCAGAAGTCATAAGGGAGTGTGGGAACTCCTGGAGCTGGACTTGTTGCAAATAGATATGTGCTGCTCTGTATGGTTGCTGAGATACAGACTCTGGTCTTTGTAAGAACAGAAAGTTCTGCTCTTAGACAAAAAGCCATTCCTCAGGCCCTTAATGTGTTCTTAATAGCTTATCAGACCATGATATCCACACAGATGCCCCTTCTGGGATTTTGAAAAACAGTAAATTGGGCATTGTTTAGCTGGGTTCTGTATAGATTGAAACTGGGTTTCTGAATGACTATGTCATACCAACACCATCAGAAAATTTCTTCCCTTGTATGCCTGTCCCTTCTGCCTCTCTGAATTTGAAGTCTATGCAGTCTCCAAATAATGGATAGGGAAAACCTCAAGTTTCCTCAAATTCTTCTGTAAGAAAAGATTTGCTAGTGTATGCAGGACAAACCACATTATTATTATTATTTTTTTATTTCAGGCAGGAGTGAAAGCAGACAGGCTAGGTTTCTTGGAAATTACCAGATGCTTTTCTTCCTGAATGGGCTGGGGTTCTGTTTATACAGTTTGTTGTACAGGCTGTTGGAAGTTTTTTTTTTCAAGTCCTGAGATTATTAACATCGGGTATAAAATGTATTTATGCTAAACTGCAGATTACAAAATAAACTCCATAGCAAGCTCCACTACACAGCAACAAGGAACACAGATTTCACACAGAACAGGGGCAGGACCTTCACATAAGGAAAACAGTGGACACAATGGATGTGTGTGTTTACTGAGCCCAAGTACTGCGTACACAGCACTGTGGGGATGTACAGGGAAGCATAGAGACTCATTAGACCCAGTCACTGCCCTAACAGGGTTACTCAGTGGGTAAACTGGACTCCTCAGATGGTGGCAGAACAGAGGGATGAAAGAACCCCAGACACTAGATAACTTAGCAACCCAAGAACATCTGAAACTTAACCATGAGGAATTTATTTATTTATTTTTATTTTTTAATGATATTGATTCAGATTTCAAAAGCATCATTTTTCATGGTTCTTTTGTTTTAATTCACAGCTATTTCCTGATATATGCTTGCTTTTATTTTAGGAAACTCTGGTATGATGGTTTCATATATATATATATTTTCAATTTTAGCCGAGGCTAGTTTCAAATAGTTTTGTAACTCTAGCTCCAGGGCATTCCAGGCCCTCTTGTGACTTCTGTGGGCATCTGTATACAGGAGGTAGATACCCATATACACAAGAATAAATAAAATAAAATCTTAAAAAAACACAGAAGACCTTCAAGCTTTGTTTGTTCTTCCACAAAGTATAGACAACACACAGAGAAGAAAAACTAACATCTATAAAGATTGAGTGCACCTGTCATATAATAGAAAATATTTACATATACACTTTGCTGGGCTTTGAAGTTACTGCCTTTGCAATGTGGTTTCTTTGGACACTTCATAAGATTACAACCAAGGGAGTGACTATAGTGGGAAATAGGTAGTATAAACTTAGTCTGTGTCTGAGTAAATGATTAATTACCTATCTATCTAAAATATATTTTTGTATGACTTTGAAAACATGCCTAACATGACTATGAGTTTGATTGCTATAGATGATATTTATTACCCCAAATAGATTTCAAGGATTAAAACTTTACATTACAATTTTATTTTATATATTTTATTCATATTAAATTTAAACCAATCCCAGTTCTTTCTTCTTCTCCCCCTCTCTACCTCACCCCCATCCATCCTTCAAAGAGGATGAGGTCCCTCATGAGGGATCTAGGTTTGTCTTATCTTTTGGGGCAGAAGTCAGCCACTGCCACGCATATTTAGGTTGAGCAAGCATCCCTCCATAGTGAATGAGTTCCAAAAAGCCAGTTCTAGCACTTAGGAATAAATACAGGTTCCACTGCCAGTGGCCCTACAATGTGCCTAAGCTCTCAAACTGTCACTCTCATTTCAGGGGGCCTAGTTGGGTCCTATGCAGGTTCCCCAGCTGTCAGTCTCGAGCCATTGAGCTCCTACTTGCTTGGGTCAGCTGTCTCTGTGGGTTTTCCCACATTGTCTTGAATCATTTTTTCTCATCACTCCTTTCTCTTTTCATCTGGACTCCAGGAGCTCAGCTCAGTGCTTAGCTCTGGATTCCTGTATCTGGCTCTGATGATGACTTTATTATGGCAATTAAGATAGTCATCAATCTGATTATAGGGAAGGGCAGTTAATTTACCCTCTCACTATTGATTAGATTCTTCATCCAGGTCATCCTTGTGGACTCTCAGGAACTTCCCCAATGCCAAGTTTCTTGTTAACCCCATAATAGTTCCACTATCAAGGTGTCTCTTTCGTTGCTCTCCCTCTCTGTCCCTCCACCAACTCAACCTACCCAGTTCCTTATGTTTTATTCCTCTCTCCCCTTCTCTCTTCCTCTCTCTCCTCTCTCCATTCCCACTCTCTCCATGTTCCCAATTTACTTAAGAGTTCTTGTCTATTCCTCCTTCTTAGGAGGTGTCTATATATGTCTCTCTTAAAGTCTTCCTTGTTTTATGGCTTTTCTGTGGTTGTGTGCTGTAGGCTGGCTATCTTTTGCTTTATGAGTACATACCATGGTTGTGTGCTGTAGGCTGGCTATCTTTTGCTTTATGAGTACATACCATGCTTTTCTTTCTGTGTCTGGGTTCCATCACTCAGAATGGTTTCTTGTAGTTCCATTCATTTGCCTGTAAATTTTAATATTTTATTGTTTTTTTCTGCTGAGAAGTACTTGATTGTGTCCATGTATACATATACACAATGGGTCTTGTGGTAGATTGATTCCCAATTTTCTGAGAAGCTGCCATACTGATTTCCAAAGTGTCTGTACAAGTTTTCACTCCCTCAGTCAATGGAGGAGTGTTCCCCTTACTTCCACATCTTATCTAGCATAAAGTGTCATCAGAGTTTTTTATCTTGACCATCCTGACAGGTGTAAGACGGTATTTATATTTGTATTTCCCTGGTGGCTATGGATGTTGAACAATTCCTTAAGTGCCTTTTGACCATTTGAGAGTCTTCTATTGAGAATTATCTATTAAGATACGTACCCCATTTTTAAATTTCATTGTTTGTTATTGTAGTGTCTAGTTTCTTGAGCTATTTGTATATTTTGGAGATCAGTTCTCTTTCATGTATAGGGCTGGTGAAAATCTTTTCCCATTTTCTAGGCTGTTGTTTTGTCTTGTCGACTGTGTCCTTTAACTTACAGAAGCTTCTCAGTTTCAGGAGGTCTCATTTAACAACTGTTGATCTCAGTGTCTGTGTTACTGGTGTTATCAAGTAGGCTTCATCCCAGAGATGCAGGGATGGCTCAATACATTAAAGTCTGTCAATGTAATCTACCATATAAACAAATTGGGAAAAAACATGATAATCTCATTAGATGCTGCAAAAGCCTTTGACAAAATTTAATACCTCTACATGATAATGGTCTCAGAGAGATCAGGGATACAAGGAACATACCTAAACACAATAAAGGCAATATACAGCAAACCGACAGCCAACATCAAAGTGAATGGAGATAAACTCACAGTGATTCCACTAAAATCAGGAACCAAGTCAAGGCTGTCCTTTCTCTGCACATATATTTAATATAGTACTTGAATGTCTAGTTAGGACAATAAGACAACAAAAGGAAATCAAGGTAATACAAATCAGAAGGAAGAAATCGAACTTTCACTATTTGAAAATGATGTGATAGTTTGGTTGTCATAATGACCATTGATTGTTAATTCCTGTTTGGTTTGTATTTGTTGTTTTCCATGGTATTATGTGTGGATTTTTCCCAATTGTTTTTTTTTTGGCTGTTGCTAAAATGATATTATCTATTGCCTATGTTTTTGTGGGTATAATTGACTTCCATGGGTTGGAGTTTTCCTTCCATGACTTTCTGTAGGGCTGGCTGGATTAATTGATAAGTAATGTGTAAATCTAATTTTGTCACAAATATCTTTGTTTCTCCATCTACAGTGATTGAAAGCTTTGCTGGGTACAGTGCTAGTATCCATGGTTCCTTAGTGTTGGTAGAAAATTTATCCATGACCTTCTGGCTTTCAGTGTTTTCATGGAGAAGTCAGGTTTAATTCTGATAGGTTTGCCTTTATATGTTACTTGTCCTTTTATCTCTGCTGCTCTTAATATTCTTTCTTTATTCTCTAGGTTTGATATTTTGATTATTATGTGGCAAGGAGCCTTTATTTGTGGTTCACTCTATTTGGTGTTCTATAAGCTTTTTTTACTTTCATTGGCATGTATTTCTTTAGGTTGGGACATTTTCTGTTTTGTTGAATATATTTTCTGCACCTTTGAGTTGGGTTTCTTTGCCTTCTTCTATACCTATTATTCTTAGGTTTGACTGTTTCACGGTATCCCATATTTCCTGGATATTTTGTGTTAGGGATTTGTTGGGCTTAAAATTTTTTTGGTCAATGCATCTATTTCTCCAAGTGATTCTTCAATGCCTGAGATTCTCTCTTGTATTATGTTGGTTATGCTTACATCTGTAGTTCCTAATCATTTACCCAGCTTTTCTATTTCCAGCATTCCCTCACTTTGTGTTTTCTTTATTGTCTCTATTTTAGTTTACAGGAATGAACTGTTTGAATTGTTCCTTCATATGTTTGATTGTTTTTTTCTTAGCTTTACTTGCTTTCATTAAGAGTTTTGTTGATTTCTTGCATTTTTTTGGTTTGTTTTTTCTTCCATTACTTTATACAATTTTTTTTATTTCCTTTTTAGGGTCTCTATCATCTTCATGAAGTTCTTCTTAGGGTTATTCTCTTCTGCTTCATCTGTGTTGGCATGTTCAAGTCTTGCTGGTGTGGAGTCTCTCCTTGTGTGTACAAATTAATTAATTTCTAATGTATTTTCTATAATTAATGGTGTAATATCAAAATTTTAAAAAATTAAAATAGCAAGTGCTTTCATGCCTATTTCAATCTTGTGCATTATTTTTAATAAACTTTTATGAGAAGAGACTGCCAACTACATTTAATACACATAAATATGAGGAAAATATGTGCTTTGTTGTTATGTTTTATTTATAAAATGTAATTAAAAGCTTCATGTTTTACTTATATGGTGAGCAATAGAGAAGTGTGTTGGTACAACATGAGTTGGAGAGAGATTTATGGAGCTAACAGTCTCTCATGTTTAGTGGTAAGGAAGGACATGTAGGAATTATACTTCAAAACTTTAATATGCATATAGTTCTTAACTCCTACTATTGTTGGAAGTGGAAACAAGATGCTGGCAGACTCTGGAAAGGCCAGTCTTTAGGGATGGGCTTTTCTGCATGCAGTCCCCAGTCTTCAGGTGGCTCTGGGGGTGGACACCAGAAGACTGGCTACCTCTGAGGGCAGAACTGAGACAAGGATACTGGCAGACTGGACAGGCCAGTCAGCCTGGATGGGCTCCCCAATGTAGGTGCAAGATCCAGGCTTCAGGAGGCTCTGAGACCTAATGTGTTCTTAATAGCTTATCAGGCTACTCTTTCTAGGCAGCTGCTTTGTCTGAAAGTTCAGCACACAATAAATTGCCTTGTGTTAATAGAAGTTCAATGTGAGTTTCTTAATTCTGTGTTTTACAAATGCCATTGGAGATGGTCTTTTTGTTTATGACTGCCCATTCACCCTCCCTGAATTTAAACTTTACCTAGCCTCCAGTAAAGAATGGAGAAAAGCCATGGACTTTCCTGTTTCTCTTTGTAAGTAAACATTTTCTGCTGTCAATTGAGGACACTCTGGACATTGTGACCTTAAGGCACTAGATTGAAAGTAAAAGCAGTCTGGCTCAGCTTCTTATATACAGCCTGGATGTCATAGAACCACATGACTTCTTGATTGATTTAGAGCTTGTTGGTACAGTTTTTGCACATCAGGCTGTTGGAGATTTTTTTTTCCTAATTCCTGAGATTATGAATAGCAGCTGAGGGATATTTTTATGCTAAACTGCAGATTACAAAATAAAATCTGTAGCAAGCTCTACTGCACAGCAATAAGGATCACAGAGATCCCAGAGAGCAGAGAAGGCAGGACCTTCAAATAAGGAAAACAATGGAGACAACGAATGTGGGTATTTACTGAGCCCCAGTTCTGTGTACAGGGAAGCATAAAAACTCATTAGGCGCAGTCATTGTCCTAATAGGGTTACTGCAGTGGGTAACTAGACTCCTCAGAGGGTGGTAGATTATAGGGGAAGCAAGAACCCCAGACACTAGATAACTGAACAACCCAAGGTCACCAAGGATAACATGTGAATCTTAACAACAAAGAATTTATTTAAAGGAAGTTATATAAACTGGATTCTGCATTCAGATGTTTAAGTATGGTTTTGTACTTTCCTTACTCCGAGTTATCTCCTGATATATGTTTGCTTTTTTTTTCAGTACCACACTATAAATGTATTATTGTGTACATAAGCATTAGTCAGCTGCATGTTTAGATCTTTTTTCAGGTAGAGAATTACTATGTAGCCTGGTATTAGCTCATCAAACTGATGAGACCCATGCCTCAGCATCTCAAATTGAGAAAAAATCATGTCATGGGTGGCTGTTGGCCATTCATCCTTTATATGAATAATCCTTATAGGAGTTTACTATAATCATTTGCACACTCAAAACTCAATGTTTTCCAGATAGAGTGCTATAATTTCCCTCTGTTTACTTTCTTCTTTTTCACTTTCTAGTCTTTCTTTCCATTTTTTCTTTCTGGGGCCTGAATGTTTGGCCAAAGATGTCCTTGACTAATTTTTTTGCTTGCCTCAGCCTCATGATCCACCAGGGCTATTGGTGTGGGTCATTGTACTTGGGATATGTTTAGGTTTCAGCAGTTAAGAAAAGGTTTGCCTAGTAGTGTGTATTATAGGCTCGTGATCCTTTGCTCTATGTCTAAAATCCATATATGAGATATGAGTGAGCACACACCCTGTTCCTCTTTTTGTGACTGGGTTACCTCATTCAGGATAGTTCCTTCAAGTTCCATCCACTTGTCTGTGAATTTCAAGATTCTGTTATTTTTTTCTGCAGAGTAGTATTCCATTGTGTAGATGTGGGGGGTTGGGAGGGGAGGGTGGCCAGGGTGTGTATGTCTCAGGGGAAAGAGGGTAAGAGGGAAAGATGGAGGGAGGAAGGTAGAGGAAACTGGGATCCAAATGTAAAATTTTTAAATTATATTATTAATAAAAAAAGAAGGAAAAATGCTGCTGGATTAATTATATATATGTTTATATATATATATATATATATATATATATATATATATATATATATATTTAAAATTCTTTGACTTCAAAATCTAAGCCTAAGGACCAGTTACTGGGGAAAAGGATTTCTAATTTTGTTTCCACCAAAATTGAAAAGCTGTGGATCTCTTCCAGACTAATGTGGTTTGATCGAGCAAGACCCACTGAAGCAACGTCAATGAGACAATGCAACATTGCAGACCACTACAGCCAGGATTTCTGCATCATCTTAGGATTCGCTCATGACAGTGCCCCCTACCAACAGGAAGCAGTTTGGAAAGAACGACGCCCAAATTCCCAAATATTGTTTATAAATGTTTGTTTTCATTTAAAAAAAGGAATGTATAATTATGTCCATCATAAAATAAATAAATGTTTAAAAAAAGAAAGAAAGAAAGAAAGAAAGAAAGAAAGAAAGAAAGAAAGAAAGAAAGAAAAGGTGTGCCGAGCAGGTGTGGTGGCACACAGAGGCATGAAGGCCTCTGTGAATATGAGGTCACTTGTCTACATAGGGATTTCCTAACTAGCCAGGACTACACTGTGAAATCATGTCTAAAGATTTTAAAAATTCTTTATAAATTCTTATATGAAGCATAACTTCACTACATAAAAATTTCTCCTGATTATATCCATGAGCACTGGCTACTGCAGTGATTTGTGTATAGCATCAGTAGATATTATCCTACTGTTCTTCTAAATTAGAACAGTTTTATATTTTTCCCAAATAACCACACCAAATTTCAGTGTCTGCCTTTTCTAACTTGGTGGTGTGTGGTGATTGCACACTGTGGTCCTAGTGAATCACAGAATTATGCAGGTTTAACCTGTTCATTTTCTAGATGTCTTCCCTGCCTACATAAATGAAACAATAACACGTGGTGAGAATGGCTGTAGCCTGATGCTGATGAAGACCTTGTTGGGCCATGTTGCTTCTGTTCCAGAAATAGCTTTGCTTCATTCTCTGATGGAGATGATGGAGGCTGAATGTGGTAGGGGCACTGTGTGTTCTGTGGGCCACACTCTTGCCTGAGCCTAGGGAAAGCTGTGGAAGCTTCCTCTCCTACTTTGACCAAAGGGTCACCTAACCAGGACAGTTCGACTCTCCTGCTTCATACACTGGTCACAACTGCTACCTCCCCTACCTCTGCCTGATTCAGCATAGCTCCTTTCAACCCAAGCGGTGTCTACATCTATATTTCCATTGCATTCTGGCTCCCCACTCCCTTCATAATAGCTCAAATAGAACTCTGCTTCTGCTGTCCCAGGGTTTCATTAGCCTGCAGCTTGAAACTCTGTCACTTTGGTCTCATAAACCAGGTTAGGTTTCATAAACCACAGACAGGACACACTTCTAGGTACCCAGTTTCTGTGTTAATTACATTACTTATGGTGATGACAACATAGCTGATGAGAAGTAACTTAGAGAAAGGTTGACTTGGGGCCATGGTCTGTGGACATACAGTCCATCATATAAAGGAAGACTGGCAGTAAGGAATGTGAGAGTTTGTAGCAGATGCTGGCTCACATTTTAATTGACATGAAGCCAAGATGCTGTCTGCCTGGGCTACAAGCCTGCAACTTTATCCTTCTACATGCCATCTCCTAGTGTCCCATGACCTCTCAAACAGCATCAGCATCAGAGGACCCAGTGCTCAAATACACCAGTGTGTGTGTGTGTGTGTGTGTGTGTGTGTGTGTGTGTGTGTGTGTGTGCATCTTAATTGTCTCTGCTACACAACTGAAAATCCACTCCCAGTAGAGCTACAGGATTGCTACTAAAATTGTCTCTATAATTAACACTGCCAATAAATGTGGCATGTGTATTTTCACTGTTGTAACAGCAAAACACTTCCTATGTATCTTCAGAAATGACAAAGTGACACCATGTAATTACATTCAATTGTGCACACACCATATGCTCTTAGGTCTTGCCACCTTTATTATTCTGGATTATATCTAGTTCTGAATGTGAGATGGTCTGAAGCATCTCAGAAGACTCTGCCTTGAAAGGACAGAGGCAACAGGGGAGGCAGCCGGTGTGCTTAGACTTCACATCACGGAACAATCAGAGTTCTTCTTTTTCATCTTGATATTCCTCATTTCTTCCTCATGCTTTCTGTTTTGTTTCCTGAGTATTTCACTAAAATTTTTTTCTTGTTCCTGAAAAGAGAAACTGGAAACTGAAACCTGGACAGAGTGGCATCAAACCCAGTAAAAATGTCTGTTGTCCAGGGATCAAGGGACAAATATGAGGATGCAGCAGACAGGAGCCCCTATACACTGCTACTTGGAATGTAAAATAAATTGTTACAGCTACTTCAGAAGTAAATCTTCAGACTACCTCAAAAACTTAAGGGAAAACTTCCATCAGATCCAGACATGTCATTTCTGGTTATACATCCAATAGAATAAAAGTCAGCACACTACAGAGAAACTGACATCCTCATGTTTATTATGAGATTGTTCCCAAATGCTAACTTATACAATCAAGTGGATGTCTGATGGGAGATGTTATTCTGTAAATATGTTTCTCATACTGGTTAAACAATAAAGCATTGTGGCCAATGAGAAAGCAAGATAGGCGGGGCTAGGAGACAAGGAGGAAAGAGGAAGTAGTTAGGAGGAGTAAGGAGGTAAAGCAGGGAGAGCCAAAAGAGATCAGATGCGGCCAGCCACTCTCAGGTAAGATGAGCCACGTGGAAATACTTAGATAAGTAGAAATGGGTTAATAATTAAGACGGAGCTAGCCCATAAACAATAATGGTAACTGGCCAACAGGATTGTATCAAATACAGAGTCCCTGAGTGTTATTTGGGGCCAGCGCACCAGATCAGCTGTGGGCGGGCTGGCGGAAAACATGCAAGCTACAGATGTCAACTGTATGATCTTTAATAGATGAAAGAATGAGGAACATTTATATATATATATATATATATATATATATATATATATATATATATTCTTTCAGCAACGAATGAAAGTTGAATTACAGTATTTTCAGTTACATGGATGGAAATGACACAAACCAGCCTAAAATTAGAACTATTTAATTTTGTCTCATGTATAACCCAGAGAGGAAAAAGAAGGAAACAATTAAAAGGGAAATACCAGAGCAAATTAGGAGGGGAAGAGAGGTCATTAAAGACAAAAAAAAAAAAAATGCCAACAATCTGGTCTATGCAGTTATGGAAATGCTATAAAGACACCTGTAAATTGTACTGTTAATGTGATAACCAAAATTAAAATAACTATATATTTTTTTGATAATGGTCAAGCAAGTATCTTTTAAAAATTTAAGATGTATCTTTTAGTGTTGTGTCTGATGTGTGTTTAGGATGTGTATGCACACACTTACAGTGTGAATGTGTTTGTGTGGGTGAGAGTTTGAAAGGGAGAGGGGGAAAAGGAGACAGAGGGGAAGGAATGAGAGAGAGAGAGAGAGAGAGAGAGAGAGAGAGAGAGAGAGAGAGAGAGAGAGAGAGAGAGAGATTGAAAAGAATATGTGTAGATTTCAGAGGATAACCATACTGTTGTGTCTCATTTTCCACCTTTTTAAGAGAAGACTCTTCCACTTTTTTTTTCTTTCTATGTTTCTCAGGGTAGCTGGCCTGGAAAATTAAGATATCAAAAAGAAATACCCGAAGCTTATTGGTCAAGGTCTCCTCTTGCTCTGCCATTATCCTTGCTGTGTCCCTGTCCATTTTCTCAGTCAACTGCTTCAAACAATCCTCAAAAGCTTTTTCTTTTTGCTCCATAACCTTCAGATTCATCTTTTTCATCTTGTTCAACATTTCCATTGTGTTTTCTGAGGACTGAGCTTGTACAGATTCCACTGAGAATAAAAAATATATGAGCAAAATAAAAATTTAGGGTCTGTTTATGGCTTCTCCCTCCCTCCAATTTTTATTTGTGTGGTTTCTTATGGATGGAATTCCTAGGGTCAAAATTTCTTTGGCAGTGACCATGGCTCCTCTGACAAATTTTTCTAAGCCAGGTATGACTTTCAAGAGTGAATACATGTTTTTGCTCTTTTTGTTATAGTCTCAAAATATGATTTAACAGAGCCAGGACTAATGAGAGGGCTGTAGTTAGCCTTGGGCTTCATTGACAGAGGAGCTAGGTTGTCTAGAGTCTTGCTCTTCACAGAGACAAAACTCCACCATGTAACTTCTATACACTGAATTTAAGCTGATTCAGATGTCTAAGCATTCAAGAGACCATTTAAAAAAAAACACTTTTTTTTTACACAACTAATGTAAATAAAGTTTAAAATTCAAAAAAGAAATCTTTCCTTCAAGGTGAATAGAAACATTCACTGGACCCCTAGTAGTGATACATTGTTAGGCACAAAGCTTCTTTGTTCACTATGAATCTAATTTTCTCTACACTCATGTCATTCCTACCAGATTTGGCAGTGGGAGTAAACCCTTAAATCCCAGCCTGGGTCCATAAGTATTGTGTGCATGAAGAAAGAGAAATGTACCTTAAGAAGAGCACATAATAGCTCCTTATTTAAAATATATCTTACTATGAAATTCATATTTTCTCTAGAAAAAATGTAAATACTTGACATATAGTATGTACTTAACCATTCTTAAAACCATCAGTAAAAAGCAAGAGGGACATCAGCAGAAATCGCCTTGGTCACAACTCTTGTCCTTTATGCACTGCCTTTATTTTTGCAGTGTGTGGCCCAGTGTCTCTGCTAGCATGATCTGTGCTCATGTTCAGTGCTGCTGATTGCCCTTGAGCCCTGGTGATAGTGGCGTGGGAAACACTGATTGTACAAGTGCAGAGTGTATTACGTTTTAGGAGTATTTCTCTGTTTTTTGCTTGTAGATCTTGAATCTCCTTCTGATGTTTTCTTCTCTCTTCAGACACTTCTTCCTTGAGATGTAGTTCTCTCTCCTAGAGAGAAAGAGGATGGTTAAAGAAGCACAGCATAAAAATGATCTCACAGAAATTGTTTCATAGTTATCTCGTAACTTTCTCTTTCATTTCTCAAATTGTTTTTTTAATCCAATTTAAAACTCCCTTTTAAGTTAGCCTTCTAGCTTATCTTATAGCATGTTACATTCTCTTGAGACTCCTGTGTTTGAAATTATTTCCCAATCACGTTTTCACAGCCTTCAGAAGAGGCTTATTCCTGGAGTTCTGAAGTATTGCTGTTGTAAGCTCTGTTTTGGAATATTTGATCCCATAGGTAACACAATTGTTACCTCCTCCAACTTGCTTCTTCTGCAGTGCGGGCATTATTTCAAAATGATGGTCACTTGGAAGGATTTCTCTATGGCACTCAGGCACAGGGATAATTAGATCATAAATTCTAATGGGATATTAGTAATAAG
Source organism: Cricetiscus sungorus (assembly GCA_030556225.1). Classification (NCBI taxonomy): domain Eukaryota; kingdom Metazoa; phylum Chordata; class Mammalia; order Rodentia; family Cricetidae; genus Cricetiscus; species Cricetiscus sungorus. The sequence continues at coordinate 185,412 of JANBXA010000157.1, read as the reverse complement.
AAAATAATATTGAGAATGCTGGGACTATACCTGTCAAGAATACACTTTTGGTTAAACATATAGACGCTTTGTATTTAGAGGAAGTCCAAAGAGCAGTTAGGGTAAAACTGTAGGGAGAGCATCTCGCCCTGTGGTTCAACAAGGACAAAAATCACGATTGATTCCACAAGGCAGAAAATATATATGAATTATTTTACCATGATAAGTGACAGAGCAATTCTTTATCTCACCTGCAACCATGATTTTCCTTTTAGAAAAGGTAACCACATATGTGTCATTTGATGTGGCTACAATATACAATAGATTGGAGGCTTTTTTGCACAGGGTTTGGTGACCACTAGGTACTATGTAGTGAGTGAGAGAATAATGCAGGCTCCAGGAAGCACAGTCTGCCAGTAAGAGACCTTTACCAAATGTATATATTCTAAAACACTGACACAAAGGATATAAAACTGTAGTAGAGTGTTTGGCTCCAATAGTCCTTCACCTAGGCCAACTGCACTAACCTCTAATTGACATCTTTTATTCTTGCCATTATATGAGAATGTTGGATGGCACAATAGAATACCTGAAGCATAAGATCCATTATCTTCTCCTGCTCTGCTACTTGCTGAGCTCTGTCTCTCTCCATCTTTTCTGTCAACTGTTGCACATATTTCTGGTGATTCCTGTCTTTATTTTCTATCATCTCGTCATATTTCCTTTGCATTTCTTCCATTATTTTTACTCTAGACTCTGAAGATTCGGCTTTCATATGATCCACTGTGGAGGAAAAAAAAAGAAAAAAAAATGTAAGATTGACATGATGTCTCCTTCTTCTACCAACACGTGTTTGGTTGTCTGATATTGGTTAAGTGGAGTTCTGTGGTATCAGAATTTCCCTTTGAGAGACCATGATACCTTTGACATATCTCACCAAGACATGGTTTAGGATGTTAAAGTGCATCCTTAATTATTTTGTTTCAAGGAGAACTATATCTGAGGATATCCATTAATTACTAACAGACTTATAGAGCACTCGTTGGATAATGCTGTGTATGTGCTGGGGGGTGTTCTACAGCTCTCTCTGAATTCTATTTCTGTATCAATACTTTCCTACCAGTTGTTTATTATACATCACACACACACACACACACACACACACACACACACACACACACAAACTATTTTGATTTGACTTAATGGCTAAGAAGAGCTTTCATTTAGTTTTAAAAGAATTATTATTTCACTTTCTACATATGGATAATTTTGCCTGAATATTTTACTGTTCATGTACATGCCTTGTGCCTGTAGAGATCAGGAGAGGACACTGGGTCCCTTGGAACTAGAGCTACAGATAATTATGAGCTGCCATTCATGTGCTGGAAATTGAATTAGTTCTCTAGAAGAGCAACCAGTTCTCTAACTGTTGAAACATCTCCTCAGCCCCAGAGCTTCCCTTATATCATATAATCATGTATGGTCCATGGCCTATTAGCAGGAATGCTCAACAGTGCCTAAGAACTGGTTCAGTCTTCAATGCACAAAATGAGTAAGTGCACAGGGTTGAAAAGTGTGAGTAATATACAGATGGAGAAGAAAAATCTCTCACAAGTTTCCTATCAGCTCACACTCTCTCTATTACCATGACTCTTAATCACATCATTTGTGACATCTTTAGAAAAAAGTTAGATAATTCAAATTTAAAAGCCAGTAAAGGTTATGCTAATGTATATAATACAGTTAAAATGACATGAAAAATCTTAAGATGAAAAAATGGTTTTACAAGTAATTTCACTTTGCCAACTTGTAACTCACTGAGTCCTGGCTCAGTGGTAGTATAAATATCTTCATTTCAAATGAAGTGTGAGATGTTAGATACCCCAAATTCATTATTAAGGTTTCTGGTGATTAAACTCAGGTCTTCAGGATTCTCAAAAGTGCCTTTTTTTTTTTAATGTGGTAAGCCCTCTCACCAGCCTTCTTCTATATATTTTTGCATTCTATTTATAGTGTTCATACTTGTTTCTTTGTATCTCTTCTTCACACTCTTTATCTCTCCTTGAAGCTTTCTGCTCTCTTCTCGGAATCCTTCTTGGAGTAGCTGTTTCTGCTCCTAAGAGGGAAAGAGAATATTTAATTTTTTATGAAAGGAATAAGGTAACAAAACTCATCAAACAATTTTCAAATTAGTGCTTTTGATATTATTAAGTAATTCTCCAAGATCTTTGGTAGTCACTCTTTAATTTTGTCCATGTATCTCAGTAGCCATTCCTCTCTTGTGTTTTCAGCCTTTATTACAATCCCTGGTCCTTTTTTATTTGGTACTTTTTTATTTGGTCAAATGTAGTGCATATATACAGTACCCAAAAAATTTTTGATCTGTACTTCTTCCAGGGATTTGTGAGTCCACAGAGAATTTAATCATTACACCTAAACCAGATAACATCTCCATCAACTCGCATTTATATAGTATAGTTTTTGTTTTTATGAACACTTGCCCTTATGTAATGACAAGTCCCAGTAATATGAACTCTACCAACTTTGAGAAAACACATTTTGTAATTGCTCCTTCACTGAATATATACACCATTTCTTTTATTATTATTCACTAAAAATAATGGACTTGAGCACTACTGACTACCATGAGGGCATTGGAGTTATTGCTCCACAATTATTGACAGACAACTCCATACATACAAGAATAATGGAAATTTAAGTCTGTTGCTCCCAAAATAAAGTGAAATATATCATCAGGGAATTGTATATAAGCTTCCAAATTTCATATGTAGAGTAGGGGATAGTGGTTGAGGGCCTCAAGGACTGATATGGCCTACAGAAAAATTCTGAGCTGACATTTAGCCTCAACTTATATAGAGGTGTGGCTATGAACAGAAAGCTATTGGAAGACTGGTTGTGTATCAGATGTTGAGTTTTTTCTACTCTACATGCTTCCAGATAGAGAGAAGGTGTGATGGAAGCAGATTGCTACTTGCCCAACCTACACACTATTGTGTAAAATCTAGCCTAGAACATTTACATAGAACAGCTCATATTACTTTTGCTCAAGATGAGGAACCAATCAAAGGATATATGTATTGAATAATTGCTGTATGACAATACTCTCCTGGAAATTATGCAACATCAATGTTTCAAGGAGTTCATCATTTTGTCTCTTTAATTGCTTAAATTAATTTTGTGACTTTTAGAACCTTCACTATACATACTCATCGTATGTGCTACTGTGTTACATAAAGACACTTTGATGTAAATATATATTGTATGTTGGTCACATTGTTTTTCATGACTTCCCGCGTTTTCTCACACCTGTTCCCCCTTGTTATTTTTATTTTTCCAAGAATTTTGATTCCATGTGGCATTCCTGTTCTTGAGACTGAAGTGTACACACACACACACACACACACACACACACACACACACACACACACACGGTTGTAATAATAAAAGGGAAGAAAAGCCAACTCAGAGCAAAATGAAAAAAAAATGTCTAGAAAAATAACATTGAGTTCATTATGTGTTGTCCAGTTATTCCTGATCATAGGGCCTGCCCTAAAGGTTGATTGATATAATTTGAGATTTTACTGGAGAAAACTAAATTTTTACTTGACAGAGAATTTTGACTGTAGATAGCTTCTTGATTAAAGGCAGGACCCTGTGTCTAACTTTCCCTTTCAGTGGTGGGACCCTGTCTGGCTTGAGCCTCACAGGTCTTGTGCATTCTGCCAGAATCTCTGAGTTCATATGTGTGTTGTTCTTGTTGTAACAGAAAATATGATGTTTCATTGGAGTCATTTATCACTTCTGGCTCTTAGAATCTGTACCACTCTTCTGCATAGATCCCTGAGCTTTGGGGGATGGGTGTTGATGAAGACGTCCCAGTTAAGGCCGAGTGCCCCAAAGTCTCTCATTCTCTGCATACTGTCTACATGTGGTTCTCTGTGTTGATTTCCACCCACTGCAAGAAGAAGTTTTTCTGATGTGGGATGAGAAGGACACTGATCTATGAATGCAGCAGTACATAATCAGGAGTCATTGGCTTGGCAGGGTTCTTTTGCAAAATAGTAGTAATAGGTTTTATCCTAGGCCTGTGGCCTATCTAGGCCCAGGTTCTTGGCAACTTTACCAGTGTCAGGATTGAGCCTTAAATCAAATTAAAAACTGGCTGGTTATTCCCATTGCATGTGGCCACTATTGCACTAATGTCTTACAAGCCGGTTATAGTTGTAAGCTTATAGCTGGGTTATACTGATGATTGCCTTTCTCTTCTGTAGTGTGCAGAGTGCCTACCATGAGTGCTAGTCATTAGGAATGAGGCTTCTGATTAGGCACCAGCTTGACGTCACTGTGTTTAATGACATAAAAAAGTATAGTCTCCAGCAATAGGGCCTTGCCATCAGATTGCAAAGGGTAGCCAAAAGACAAGTAGCAATGATCTTTGATGTTTGAGGGTTTCCATGGGGTGCCTTGTACCAATGTATATTTGTTCTCTCTCTCTCTCTCTCTCTCTCTCTCTCTCTCTCTCTCTCTCTCTCTCTCTCTCTCTCTCTCAACTTAAATGTTTAAACCAGAGCTTCAGAGCTGAGTTATTCTGAATAATTTTAAGTTTAAAGTTTAAATTCTGAATGGATTTTGAAAAATAAATTAAATCCTGTAAAATACTTGTACAATGTGAATAGCTGTTGTTTGTAGTGATTCAGGAAAACACAACACCCTGGCCTTTTTTTAATGTAATCAAGTGTTTTTAGACACTTATCAATGCACAGTGGTGGGCACAGTAAACTTGAAGGGGCTGCTGCACTATATGAGCCTGGGAGTTCCGTATACCATGTGATTGTCTAACCCCTTACAGAGTGGTTTCAGTTAAAGATTATGGAGGATAAAAATAACAGTGTACCTCAAGTTTAAGAGCTAATGTCCTCTCTTGCTCTGCCTTGAGCTGGATTATGTCATTCTCCATTTTCTGAGTCAGCTGTCTTATGTGTTCCTGGTAGGTCTTTTCTTTCTGTTCCATCAGCTTCTCATTCTTCTTCTGTGTTTCCTCCAGCAGTTTCACGGCAGCCACTGCAGCCTCCGTTTTCTTACGCTCCACTGAGAGAGGGGAAATAAACTTTACGTGAGTCCACAACGGGAAGTCACCTAGTGCTGGTGCTCTTTGTGGACTCATAGTTGAGGCTGTAGTCACAGTGTGGTGATACACTGAGGCATCACTCTGGGGAGGTAATTGGATTTAGATCATTGTGAGGATGGAGCTCCCACAGAAGCTCAGTGCTGTTATAAGAAGATAAGAAAACCAGAGTTCAGTCTTCCCATCCTGCGAGGATGCAGTGGGAAGGAAATCAAAATACTAGAGAGAGCATTCTTGATCATCTGATAATCCAAAATCTGGATTCTTGTTCTCCAGAACTGTGAGAAATACTTTTGAATCACCTGTGTCATGTGTCAGTGACATTCTCTCACAGCAGCCTTGCCAGGAGAAGACACTGTTACCTCCTTCTCCCTTCCATGGTTTCTTGATGTTACTATTAAATTTTGTTCTTATTTTCATTTTATCTTTCTTTTTATTTATTTTATGTATCTATTACATCATGTATCTTCATCCTTGTTCTTTTACATCCACCCTCCTCCTCTGTAGCCTCCCCAAGATAAAAAAAAATTAAATAAAATGTGTGTGGGGGACATAAAAGAGGAAATGAAAGCATTTATAGGTAAAAAGTTTAAAATCTCACCATGGAAGCTTCAGTGGGACACAGTCAGACATTCAGTAGTCCCCTTCTTCCATATTTCTTACTTACAAGTGTTCATTGCAAAGAGTTATTGATCTTGTTCGAGGCTTCTAGTTTCTACTACACTATCAATGCTGGGACCTCACTAGGACTCTTCTTGGATATCCTGTTGTTGCCCTAAATTGTGGAGGTCCTGAAGCTTTGGGTCTATGGGTCACATCACTTCACATGTTCCAGAAGTTCATAGATAGATTGGGCCTGATTTATTTCATTTTGTTGTATTTTACTTTATCTGTGTGGGTGATTTGCCTGAATGTATATCTTTGCATGTGTATTCCTGTTTAGGCCAGAAAAAAGTGCTTTTATATTGGATCAATAGTCAGTTTAAGCCACTAGGTGGACATTGTAGTTCAAACTGGTGTTCTGGAAGAGCATCCAAGACTTTTCTCTAGCCCTTTGTTGTCATCACTATTTGCTAGGTAGCCTGTACCAAGGCCATTTTACGCATGAGGTCACTGATATCTTAATGTCAAGATAGTGTACACCATGGTCAGAAAGTGCTTTGGGGATAAGCTCATCTTTCTCCTTCTTGGTTCAGTTTGAGAGAGTTACTATTTTAAAACAGGCAGATAGGTAAACTGTTACAAAATTTGGGGGTGGTGGTACTTCTTACCTTCAATCTCCTTTTCCTTTTCTGTTAGACTGCGATCTGTCTGTAGAATTGTATTAGAAACACCCTCCTTGGATTTTAAGTAAGACTGTAGAACCTCTTCAGCCTTAGAATCCAGAGAACATAATTCAGTGTGAGGAAATCTATCCATGTCTTTCTACCACCCTCAAGAATTATTCATCTCGGCCATGGTGGCGCATGCCTTTAATCCCACCACTTGGGAGGCAGAGGCAGGTAGATGTCTGTGAGTTTTAACCCAGCTCAGTCTACAAGAGCTAGTTCCAGGCAAGCTTCCAAATCCACAGAGAAACTCTGTCTTGAATACCAAAAAAAAAAAAAAAAAAAAAAAAAAATTGTTCATCTCATCTAAGATTCCTTAACATAGGAATGGGTAAACCATCAAATGCAACCAAAAGGAGGCCCCCTACTGGTGGATACTGGGAGGAATTATCTCTATATTTAGCCTGAGGCATATGAGTTGGAGCTGATAGTCTTGGAGGCTTACATGCTGAGGCATACAGCCCTAAGGAGAAAACAGTTCGTTGAGATATAGGCATAAAGAGGAAATGACCAGCTTGTAGAGCTTAAAAGTAATCATCAGTCAGTCAAAGGTGAAGGTGACATTTTCTGAATATTTGGATCAAGGAGGCATTCCAGTAGGGGCAGAGCACACTGGTAAATGTCTTGGTTACCTGTATACCCTTCTTTGGTTCTCCATAGTACTTTTGCTTCAGCCTGTGTGTCTCCTGAACATAGAGGCCATAACCTCCAGGCTTAGAAAAAGTGCCGATCCTCACATGTTCTTCAAGAGGTCTGAAGATATCCTCCAGCAATGCCCAGCAACGGGTTGATGATGCTTCCAGATTGCGTTTACAAAAGTCATCCCACCTTAATTCTATCTGTGACTGTAGTGTGAAAATGGGCATAAAAAGAATACCAGAGAAGGATATCAACAAGGGTCAGAATTTCTCCAAGGGCTTCCCCAAACCTTGATGTCTCCAAAAACTTGAGCTGAGTAAAACTGTGGCTGTTCTTTGAGTTTGGACCTTCTTACAAATCCCTTCCTTATGAGCAATGATACTCAGAGGTTTGCACTAAACCTAATGACCTAATGTGCAAACTTTGATCTTAAACTGAATTGATGTTTGCTATGAATGCAATGGAGGAAAGAATGCGTAAGCCTAGGAAGAAAACAAAAGCAAGTTCATCTTATTGGCTAAATGAAAGAAAGTTGGCCCCATGAGATATATACTTTGATTTAAAGCAATGATTGTTAATTTTATTCACTAAACCTAAAGTTATTGTCAAAAAATTATTTCAAAATTGAGCCCATATTTTTTAGAAAATTACTTCTTCTGAGGATTATGATTCTAAAGAGGCAATTGTAGCCACTTTAAGGTTACAAAATTCACACTCATTCCATGCCTGATATGTACTTTGCCTCATACAATATTGACAATTACCCCCAGTTCCTTTTGAAATGAATGGTCTTCATCTTTAAAGGAAGTCTTGAGGAAGATTTCTATGGCTTCGCTCTCACAGGTCCTGTGCAGGTCCAGCAGCTCCTGGAGGGTCTCCGTGGGCAGCTGCACCTTCTGGCTCATCTGCTGGTCATAGTGGGCGATGGCGTTTCGCACTGCAGCCGAGTTCTCTATCTTTGCCAAGGCCAGGACTGCATTCTCTATGCAGGGCAGGTCTCCACTGCAGATTGCTTCAATATAGGTCAGCACTAGGCTTTCTAGTCCTATAAACAGAGAGCAAATGATGGCATCCACTGAAGTAGAACGTCCTTCTCTAAGGAAAAGATAAGACAGGTCTGTGTATATTGTACACAAATATCTCAGTCCTCCTACAAGTTTAGACTGAGACTTCTCAGTGTTGTTCCACCCATGGTTGAGACCCCTCTGGGATACCTTAAGACCACTGGAAACATCAGAGATCTTTATATTAAGATTAATAAAAGTAGCAAAGTTATGGTTATGAAGAAGCAACAAAAATAATTTTGTGGTTGAGAGTCACCACAGCATGAGGAACTGTATTAAAGGGTCACTGTATTAGGGAAGTTGAGAACTACTTACTATAGAATAGTAAGTCCTCTATATTACTGCCTTGGAAAATCTTTAGTTAAATGAGTGTGTGAAAAACTAATATTTTCCATATCAAAAAGTGTTCTTCGCTGTCTCATTCTACTTCAGTGTTGCTTTATAGAACCTTCTAAAGGGATCCAATTGTTTAATGGTCCTGATTTACATCACAGCAATCATGACAAATGAGGCCGTATAATCTAAATTTATAGGCTGAATTAATTTCCCTCAAATTTTACTTAAACTTAAATGATCTTATATGTATGGGTTGGATACTAAACAGAAGCATGTATCTTTACACAACATGAGGGAGACTTAACTTGGTTCAACTTCTTTAAACTAGGCTTTCAGTGTCTATTCCAGTTGTAGACCAGTGTAAACTGTCTGTAACTTAACATGAATAGTGATAGGCCCTACACATCTGAAAGCTGGAACTTTATAAATGTTCCACTCTCCGTCTTGAAATGAGTGGAAGATTAAGATGGGGACTCACGTGGGCCGTTGACAAGGATGCCTCCTGGAAGAGTTTTGGTTTTGCAATGGTTAAAGATGTACAAACAGAATTCTGCTACTTGCTGCAAAAAATCAGATTCGATCTCATTTTCTTGCAGTGTCTCAAGCCGGGAAAGCTTTTTCCACTCCACGGGTGGATAGAAGATAAAACATTTCTTCTTTGGAAAGAACTTTCGAATACAGAGTCGGGGCAAGTTGTATTTTTCAACTTCTTTGCAGGTACCTGGGGAAATAATTTTTCCAAGGGAGGGTGAGTAACAAGTGGAAGTGTTAGTTTGTTATTTAAGAATTTCTTCAGAAACTCCTCTCTGTCTTACAGGTTTTGGGATTGTGCAGCTTTGCCACATAAGTGTTGAAATAGGTAAAGAGATGAACTCTTTCTGATAATAGTACTTGAAAAAGGCAGCTGCAGAAACTGCAACTTAACCTAGTTAACGTTGATTCAATTGGCAGATGGTAAATAAGAACTACTTCTTAGGACCAGCCAGAAACAGGAAAATGAATAACTGAATATAAGCGCCTCAAAAGGATACACATTTCTGGCATCTTTATCTACAAGTATGAATCTCTGTACCTTCCTTCAGCTTCAGAGAATTCTCCAGGTACTCATCTGCTGTGACACAACATCCATCTACTTCCATCTTCAAGGTCATATCTCTCAGGCTCCACACAAAGTCAGGGAAGAAGCTCACAAACTCGGATGAGTCTTCCACATCATCTTCCTGGTCAGTTGAGGACCTTGCTCTTATTCGTTCTGTCAGCTCTGTCACATAGCTGGGCAGCTAAGGAGAATCGGTGATGACCAGCACTCCCAGTCCTCTCACCTCACATTGGTCTGTCTCATCCATCCCCACCCATGACTTTGCCTGTGCTGACTCAGCGTGAGCTCAGTAGCTGCTATATGAGATCTCTCCTTGTGCTAGGATTACTCTGTCTCCCATCTGTCTGCACTGACTCTGCTGCATTCACAGGCTGGGATGTTTTATCCATCCACAGAAAGGATACTGCAGCTGGTCCATGGCCTGCTGGTTGATGGCTCCCATGCTGTTGTACACAAAGGTGCTGCTTAGAAGTATAGCCAGGGCAAAGATCCAGCAGTCGTTCTGATTGTCGCCCTGGAAGTCAGAACACATATGGATCAGGAATTTGTCCTGTGTCTGTTTTCTGGTTAACAGTGACAAAAGTATGCTTGTTTAATCAAATGGTTTCCCCAGTGATTAGCAAAGCTAATGCTGTCTTAAAAACCTACTTGGGACAAGTCTTTAAAAAAGGAATCATGAATTCCATTGAAGTTTGAGTATTTTTACTAAGGTTTTTGGTTTATACTTATACTTTGGAGGCTTTCTTTTGACCATGGCTGGTAATTGTTAAACATACAGTGGATGTTTGCAGATATTTTAAAATTTCAAATATCCTGTAGATTTAAGTATTTCTTTCATTACTGATGAGAAGATTTACATTCATGTGATAAATAATACATGTGGTGATGTCTTTAAAATCTCATTTAGTTCTTTATTTTTATGCTGGGAATAGAAAACAGGCTTTGCCCAAGCTCCTCAATCATACACCACTGAGAAAGGCCATTGTTGGTCATTCTTGGGTACTCATTATGTACAAGAAACATTATTTATATCATTAAATATTCAAAGAAATGCCTTAAGATAGATAAAGTACTGTTTATTGGATTCAGTTAGTGGATCCGAAAGTTGAGGCTAAAAGATGTTTAAAAATAAGGATTCTGATTATTAAATGGTTTCCATTTAAACATAGTCATGGGCCCTCAAACTCCAGTTTGTAACTGAAGTTCTGTGTAGGTCAGATAGGTGACACCGAGTTTGTCCTGGGTACCTCCATAAGTTTGGGTACCAGGTTTAGGTTACAGCCTGTTAGTTGCTGTGATCCTGCAGAGGGACTATCCTGCTCCTCTCTGTGTCTGTCTATTTATTAAGGTGGCTAACGTTAATGATATAATGTTACAGTGAATATAAGCTCTTGTTTAAAATTTACAGATATTTGGATATCAGAATCTCAATTGCAAATTGAACTCTCAGTTCTTACTTTCTCAACATCGCCCAGGCCCTCAGTGTCAAGCAGAACAAGTGTGTGATCCTTCTTGTGGGGATGAGGCACACACCACATCCAGATCCCTTTTGTGTGAGCCTGGACCGTGGAACCCAGAGAGAATCCTGTGACATGCAGAAGAGAGGATGCAGTGGATCGAGAGTTAGAAGCAGGTGTTCCAAGAAACTGAAGTAAAAACTAGAACAATTCAAGTCAACAGAGCTAACTGAAACCAAAGTTAGTATTATCTTGCAACTGGAGAAATAGCAAAAATCATAACAGCAAAAACTTGAAAATATCCCACAGTTATCATTACAAATCTTATCCAGGAAATTAGAAGTTCATAATGCAAATATATGAAATGCCATATATGAAAATCCATGCCAATATTATACTCAACAGTAAAAGCTAAAAAGCTTTTCATGTAAAATCATAAAAGAGAAAAATGTATCCATTTCTGACACTGCTGTTTAATACAGTACTTGAAGTGTCATACAAAGTAATCAGAAGAAAAAAAAAACCAGAAATAGCTGGCAGCCAAATTGGAAAGTAAGAGTAAGATTATCTTTGTAACAGATGTTACAACCTTGTATGTTAAAACCTTTAAATTTCCCAGAGAACAATTTTGAATATAATTAATTAATTCAGGATAGCTACAACACACAAAATTATTAATGTGATTTTTATAATTAGTTCCTTTTCTACGCATCCATAATGAAAATCAAAAAATAACATTGGAAATTTTAAAATTTCCACCCGGAATTCCATCTAAAGAATAAATTACTTGATAATATACCTCATCTATAAGTTAACATATCTACACAGGGAAAAGCACAAATTGTTTCAGAAGACACAAACAATTACATGCTCCATGTTTAAAGTTGGAGGAAAGCATATTCTTACAATATTAGTGCTACATAAAATGACAAATGTTCATTCTCTTCGTGACAGAGTTTGCTTGGTTATCAAGCAGTGCTTGAACTAGAGAATTCAGATGATCTTCCCACCTCAGCCTCCTGAGTCCTGGGATTTCTGCTCTGCACCACAGTTCTCATGACCTTCATATTTTAAGGGCCAAATCCATGGAAACAGATTATAGAACAGTGATGGGAAATGGGGGAATGGATTGTAGCATGAATAATAAAACCCGGAAACAGATATTGGTGTTAAAGCTGAAGATCAGAGAACCAAAACTGTTGGCTACTAGAGAGTTCTAACCTCTACCATTGCTCAGACAAAAGGGGTGATTCACCTATCCTCAGACCACTCTAGAAGGCACTACTCCTCAGACTCATGCAAATAGCCTTGAGTCCCTGTCTCCTCCAGGCATATATTCCCCTCTACTGCTGGGCTTAAAGGTTTGGGATCCCAAGTGCTGGGATCACCTATGTGTGAGCTCTCTTTCTCTTTTAGACAGATTCAATCTCATGTAGACGAGGGTGAACTTGAACTATCAGAGATCCTTCTGCCTCTGTCTCCTCAATCCTGGGATTAAAGGTGTGTGTCACAAGCTCCTGGCCACTAGTGGCTTAGCTCTGAACTCTGATCTTCAGGCAAGATTTATTTTTTAACATACAAACAAAATGTCTCTACAATAGATAATTATTGTATGATGGGTACTTAGTTTGTGTTGGGGAAAATATAATAACTATATAAATGAATTAGTGTGATTATTGTATGAAGATGTGATTTCGTTTAATGATCTAGAACTGCAGTTAAAATCATTAGAAGAGTTAATTTTATGCTATGTTTATTCATGACAATAAGAATTTCCAATTCAATCTAAAACATCTTTAAAACTTTAAAGATCCATGGAAACTCACTTTTACCTCATGAACTTATTAATTAAAAAATTACCACCATCTGTGTGTGTGTGTGTGTGTGTGTGTGTGTGGTGTGTGGGTTTGGGTATGTGTATGTCACAGCACGTGTGTGGAGGTCAGATGACAGCTCTGGAGATTTGGTTTTCTTTTTCTATTTCTAGGCATAGGATCCAGATTGACTTGTGCAGCAAAGGACTGTACCTGCTGAGCCCTCATCTTGGCCCAGCCTTCACTTTTTAATGACTGTTGTACAGATTAATATGTAATTTAATTATTCTTATTAATGCCTTCTTCCTTTCTGTGACGAGAATGATTTCTGATTTTAAAACAGAACGGAAGATACTAAAGAGTGTTATGCAGCTGACTGACTTCCTGAAATAGAATAAAGATTAAAAAGCCCAACTTTGAGTAGGAAATTAGGTCTCAGAATCCATCTCCTCTAACTTTCCTCCTCACAAAGTGTGGCTGAACAGAGGGCACACAGCAAGTCTTTGCAGGTGGCACTCACCGGTTTTCTTTCCAGCCAGCCTGTTCATCAGGTAGGATTTGCCAGTGCGGTAGAGGCCCACGATGGCCACCACCACCACCGGCTGTGTGATGGCCGACAGGATCTCCAGGGCCTCGTGGTTAGGCTTCAGTTGTCCTTTCACATTCTCAATGAGACACAGGGGCCCGGGCATGTGGACCGTGTCCATTGGGGTTCTTTGTCTTTGAGGGAAGAGGAAGAATGAATTAGAAATTCCTTCTCTTCTCAGAAGGTGGGGGTCACAAGCCCCCCAGCACTAACAGAAGTTGTACTGTGTTGTCAAACAGGTAAGGGAAAAATCAGCATAGTTTAGAAAGTTATGAAAATATTATCTAAAAAGTTGAACATAAATGGTAGTACTAATGAATTTTCAAAATTCAACTACTAGCAATTCAAATCTTTCTAAGTTGTCATGGGGGAATATTCCTTTTAGATTCTAGTTTCAAAATTTATGCTAGATATTGACTAGGAAAGAAAATTTATGAGGAAGATTTTTATTAATTTTGGTTTTTTTGAGAATATAATTGAATTAAATTTTCTTGTCCCCTTCCACCCTCAAAATCCTCCCATATAAACCCACCACACACTGTCATTCAAATTGATGGCCTCTGTTTTGCTAGTTATGACATTCATATATGTATATGTCCATGTATATATGTATATATTCCTGACTGTAACCTGTTCAGTCTACATAATGTTACTGGTATTGATGTTTTCAAAGCTTAAAATAGTTTTTAAATTCTAATTATGAAAGTACATTTTTAACATATAGACTTTCTTGGGAGCGGGTTTGATGGCTCAGCTCTGAAGATGCTAAGTGTTGAGCAAGACTATCTGTGCCCAGCCTCCAGGATCTATTGTTGGCAGGAGAACATTGACTCTCACAAGTTCTCCTCTGGTTTACAAACATGCTCCATGGCATGTGCACACCCACCCTGCACGCAAAGATACACAAAGTAGTACATAGATAAGCAAAAAAAAATTGAAAGCTCCTTAAAAAGATAATTTCTATAAAATTAGCATTAGGTGAATTTATTTTTATTTAGACTACATACAAGAAATTCAATATGGATTTATTAGTGCATGAATTCTTTCAATGAGTGAAAACTGTCCTGGATAAATGCACCATTTTATTCTTGTTTGAACCTGGATAATTATCTGCACAGATGTTTAGTATCTGCCCCTCCCTCTGGCTCTTAGTAACGTTTCAATGGATTGAGCACTGCAGGAATGCTGCTGCTCCAGGAATAAATCAGCATAATTTACTCATGCATGTTTGTCATCCTGGACCAGAAACTCTTTCAAGAGCATGGTGGGTATGAAGGAGGGTCCCAGGAGGAAGAATATACCCCAGTGAACCCTGAACAAAGCCTGGCTCCCCGACGGGAACTTCAGAGAACTTGGAGCTGGAATGTTGAAGGCTCAGGCCCAAGATCATATATATTGTTCTCTTCTGAGTTTGACCTAAGATCCTCCTATCAGGTTCAATATTTTTTGGAATGTACAGAGTCCTGACTTTCACCACCCAAAGGTTGAGAATGTTGCCAGAGAGCAGCCAAAGCCTGTTCCACTTAATGTGCTCTAAGATGTCTACCCGATGCTTCCTGAAGTGTGTTTGAAATGTCTTCATCTTTGATTTTTCTTCCATTCTGTAACAAAGCTTTATGAAACTGTTAGATTGTTAGAACATGATATTTGTCGTAACCTTTATCTGTGTCCTTGCAAATTATTAAAATTCACCACTAACATCTCAATTCTTCCTTTATATTTATCACGAGAGAATTTCCTTTTGGACTCTAATTTTAAAGTGTACATTTGATATAGAACAGGGATATTGAATGTAGTATTTAATGTCACAATATTTAGTTCCAAAATAACATATTATCCCTTTGTCTGTTAAAAGTAAGAGCTGTTTGTTTTGTGTTTTTG
The DNA here is from genome assembly GCA_030556225.1 of Cricetiscus sungorus. Taxonomy (NCBI): domain Eukaryota; kingdom Metazoa; phylum Chordata; class Mammalia; order Rodentia; family Cricetidae; genus Cricetiscus; species Cricetiscus sungorus. The sequence continues at coordinate 170,083 of JANBXA010000157.1, read as the reverse complement.
TCATTAAGATGTTATGGGCCAGAGCAGAACTCTGAAACTTCACTAGTTACACAGTAAGGTAACCTAATGGGGAGTGGATTTGAGTACAACATTTTAAAATACCATGGGAAGCACAAAACGACATTGACAAGAAGACTAGAAATCAGAGAGCAGTTCAAGAACAGTAAGAAGTTGTTCAAAGAAAATCGCTGTGTCCTGTGGCCCATGCTTAGGCTTCCTGTTTTATTTTTAATTTTTGGTAGAAGAAAGAAAAGAGAAATGGGGGAGCGGAGGAGTAGAGGATGCACAGGTGAGACTTAACAATGGAGAAAGAGAATTGATGAATGAAGCCAGTGCGGGCCAGGAACTCATGCGAGGGGCTTCTAGGAACAACTTCCGGAAGGTCTGATTGGCTGGGGGACAGGTAAACCAAGACACTGCCCCTAGGCCTGCACTGCATGGGATTCTGCAGAGGAAGCCTTTTGGGAAATACAAATCTGAATCCTACCAGTGAGAGGTAAGGAGTGGGTTCTAGGAATGGGAGAGGCTGCCCAGTGAAAGAGGAAATCCACTGAGAAGCCAAGTTCAGGTAGGTGTGTGGCAGAAAGCACGTCCTCATCCTAGTCTTCATGGTACCCTCTGGGTTCCAGCGTTTCCTTTCTACGTCCACAGTGTTGGTGGCTGTTTGCCCTGCCTCATTTATTGTTTTATATTATTTTTTCATATATACCTCGCCTCTTCATGGACATGATGCTCATGTAGCCTTTTCAGTTGCAGTAGGAGCAGGACAGAGCAGTACTGCCAATGTCCATGGTCGTTTAATTGTGTTCCCGTTCGATAGGGACAGTGTGAACATAGAGAAGAATGTGCATACTCTCAGTATTTCCAGCTGAATTCAAGCCAGATACTGGAATGTATGGACTGTCTACCCTGATAATACCCTCCTGATTGCTCCTTATAAAACTTTCTCATCCCCTTACCGACATTATAGACCCCATGTCCCTGAGCAAAACTCCCCAGAGCTGGAATGAGAAGCAAGCCTCCTTACCTGCTCGTGGGTCTCATGGCGAATGGGCTGGCTTCCTCAATAGTCTCTTAGTTCCTCTTCCAAGGCTGTGACACTTTCTCTGACTGTGTTGATCAAATGCCCAACAACATTCTTAACAGTAGAGAAAATATGGAAATGAAAGTGCTTGGTTCACAGCAGTGAATCAACAATCATAAAAGTGCTGGAGCTGAGCTAGAGGGAGGGTTTGTCAAGATTTCTCTGCCAGAGCTGTCAAACATTTGCTTGGGAGAGACCTTTGTCACCACTTGCTGTTTCTACAACTGTCCGTTAGATATGGATGCTTTTCATATAGGCAGTTACTGTGAAGGTTCAGGGCCCATGCTATTGTCTGACATGAGGAGGCAAAAAATAGTTTTAAAAATCTTGTCACCTAAAATATATTTGTGGCTGATTTTCTTTCAGAACTAGTTAATGAGGGAAAGGGAATGTTTGCCACCCTCTTAAATGCCCACAATCTTCTATCACTCACTCCCAAGTCAGCCTGTTCAGTCAGGATGGGCTCTGCATTGGAAGGTGTTCCAGACCAGTAAAGTTGGATTACATGGAGTTTTTCTTAATGCTGTATTACATTATTATTCAAAATTTTCTATCCTTTTTAATATTTTAGCTTCACTGTTCTTGAATCTACTTCAAACTCGTTTAGCTTATTTATTTTTTTATTTTGCAGAAAATATTACCAAACTCTTGGTAAAAATGACTGAGTCACTTTAATACTGTATTTTTCCCGAAAGGATACATGAGTCAATTCCCAATAAGGTTTGCTATGACTGTGGTAAGAGTGGCAGAAATCTGGCCCGTGAGCCCTGCATTTTCTCCATCTCTGTTTCTCTGTCACAGAAACTCCACTGCTGCTGAGTGTGGTCTCATGGCTTGGCGATGGCTAGTAGCCAAAGGTCCATGCTTTGGAATCTTGGTTCACCATGTGGTGATGAAAGGAGATGGTACTTATGACTGATAAAATATAGAGCCTAGTGGGAAGTAATCACTGATGTCTCTGGGACACCATCACCTTGTGACCTTCCCCGTCCTTAGGCAACCCTGTCATGATGCTATCTGCTGAGTCCATGAGGCTGCCTGATGATTATATAGCTACATGTCATGATTATATAGCTACACAGCAGAGCTATATAAAATTCTCTACCTTACAAAGCACCCAATGTGCAGTGCTTTGTTTTCACAATAGAAAAATAAAGTAGTACACAGAGTCAACAAACTGAGATAACTCATCCTAACTCATCCTTCATCTCCCAACCAATGACTTGTACTAGTACTATTTTTTTTGTTGTTGTTGTCTTTTTGGTTCTTTTGGTTTGTTTGTTTTGAGACAGGTTTCTTCATATATCCCCAGCTGTCCTTTAGACCATGCTGACCTTGAATTCACAGAGATCTGCCTGCCTCTGCTTCTCACGTGTTGCTATTAAAGCTATGTGCAACCACCACACAGTGACTTGTACTTTCTGATTCTACTCCCTTATAAACACTTTTGTGTGTCAATCTCAGTATAACACTAATTTCATTTCAAATTTATTTATCTTTCCCTAAGCCTGATAAGGAGTTGACACTTTTTGTAGTTGGTCTTTTCTAAAACTTGTCTTCTTATGTTGGTTTTTTGTTGTTACCTGTTGTCTGATCATGTATCTCTGTTCTAATGTTCATCATTCCCCTTTCAGCAAAATAGTTTAATTTATTCTTTTTGTAGTTCCCTGGAGTTTTCATTTTGAATTTGAACTCAGTTGATGATTTTATTCTTTTAAATAAAAAAAAATGTTTTGAGGAATATACAACAGAGGGTGGGAAGAGTCTAAAATCAGGTGTAGAGGCAAGGTTTCTGAGAGAAATATGGGATATAAATGAGTCAATGTAATTGGAAGTGTGGGAATCGTGTATGTAGGGGACCGTAGGCACCAAAGAACCTAGGTTACATCTTCAAAAGACTCATGTTGGGCCCACTGTGGCCTTTATTCTTAATCCTAGAGCTAAGTCAGTCCATCAATTAACAAATCAAAATATCCCAGAGCAGATCATGCAACATGGCAGAATGAACTATATAGAGAATTCAAGTCAAGAACACATATTTTCTCTCTTACTTAACACTTGTCAAACTTTCATGGTTATTACAACAATTGAGTTCCCCCTGCACATATACTTAATTAAAGACAGCCCATCAGAAAGACTCATATTGGGTTTGTTTTTGTTTTTAAAGCAAACAAAACAGTGGGAGAAGAGCAGAGTTAGAAACCAGAGGACAAACACTCCCTAGGAGATGCACAAAACACAGCAAAGAAACACACACACACATACACACACACACACACACACACACACACACACACACACACACACACATACACACACACACACACACACACACACACACGATGATACATACATACATCCACACATGCACACATATGCTTACATACACATGCACACACAAAACATGTACACATCACAACCCTACAGATAACAAGAAGAATATACAGAAAAGAATAATACTATGAAAAATATCTCAATGAAGAAACAGCAGAATAACATTATATTTATTAGTTTCAGCAGATTTAAGAGACAGAGTAGCACATATTGGCATATTTCAAGTCTTAAAAGAAACCAAATCAGAATAATTTGAAAAATTATGAATTAAAGTAGATGGAGAAATAAGAATGTTTCCAGATAAACAAAACAAAACTATTTCTTACATCTAAGGGAGAGCTCCAGAAATTCTTACAGGAGTACTCTATAGAGAGGAAGAAGAAAGTTTCATGAACAAGTACACAGGTAAAACTGCATCCCATGGAAGCCACAGTTGGATTAATAAAAGAGTCATATATACTCCAAGCCAGTTATCTTTTCCTAGTTTTATATTGAAATAGGTTTTTAGAGAGGCCACAAGGAATTATGTCCTCGAAGTGACTTACAGCCAAATTCTTTTCTTTCTCTTTTTTTTTTTTTTAAGAAGGGAGACAGTTTCCATTTTCTCCTCCTATCTTTGGCAACAGGCTTCAAGCAAAGTTCTTTGTAATGAGCTTCTCATGTCCCAAATATCACCATTGCCTTTATTTCCATTGTCAATGTCTTTTATTAGCTGTCTCTGCTGTAACTATGTGACTCTGCTCATTTCTTTGCTCAGGGACACAAGAACCTGGGAATCCAGATGGGTGCCCATTTATACAGAAGACAGGGGGATTTCATTACAGAGCAGCACAGTCTGCTTTACAAGTTGAGAGTGACAACAAATAAAGAGACCATTGTAGAGAACAACACTAATGTAGTAACATGAGACACAATAGGGAGACAATTGTACAGAACACACTTACAAGGCACAGGAATGGACAGAGGCTAAAGGGACAATTGTGTTGATTTTCATGTTGAGGTATGCCTTAAATGATTTCTTAAAGTTTGGAGAACAGGCAGATTTTGCTTGGCTTAACTCGAAGAAGGGAACCATAGCATGTTTCTCTTCTGTACCAGACAGACTCTCACTAAATAGTGATGGAAGCTCAGTAAGGACCATACACAGGTAAATTTCCCCTTTCTTTCTTTCTTTCTTTCTTTCTTTCTTTCTTTCTTTCTTTCTTTCTTCCTTTCTTTCTTTCTTTCTTTCTCTTTCCTTCCTTTCTTCATTCCTTCCTTCCTTTCTGTACTTCTTTCTCGCTTCCTCCCTCCCTCCCTCCCTCCCTCCCTCCCTCCCTGCCTCTCTCTCTCTCTCTCTCTCTCTCTCTCTCTCTCTCTCTCTGTTTCTTTCAATCCCTTTTTCATTTGGATACTGGCCAAAAGCCCAAGCATGCTTTACCTGACACTCTGGGAATGATTTTCTGAATCCTACCCAATGGCAATTAGACAGCAAGAAAGTAGGAAATTGAGATCCAGTCCCAGTAAGTCTCTTTGTGCAGCCTTCTAGATATTACCCCAACAACAATCACAGATGTTCCACAGATCAAAGGTCCTCTGCTTACATGCACTTCATAGATCAAGGCCGCTCTACCTGATGACTTTTAGATAATCATACTATCTCATGCTGGTGCCAGGAAGAGATTCATCATCAGGAGAAGTCAAGTCACCTTCTAACCCCCACTCATACTGATTCCTTGCTCTATAACCATTTGAAATCACCCAGCCTTCAGTTTCTTCAATGATGCCCTCTCTTATAACCCATTCCTGTTCTTTCTCTCTGTCTAATAAATAGGGTTGCTTGAAGTGTCCAACTCTGTAGTCTTCATAACTCCTTGTCAGCAGGATATGATCCCAGGGTCATAGCGACTGCAGTGCCCTATTTAGCAGATGTACAGCTATATGTACACTGATATCAGCTTACTATTACACCACTCCCTATTTGTTTTGCAGCTTCTTGGTAATCACCATGGCCAAGCATTCTAGATTCCCTCACACTGACTCAAAAACCCATGACTGCATTCTTGTGACTGCCTTCTCCAGTTAGCTATGAATATTTGGAGTTTGTCTCTCAAACTAAAAGAAAAACAAAACAAACAAAAAAAACCAAGAAAACTGTCCTTCAGCTTCCTTTGAGTTTGATCTTCAAGTGATTCCAGTCAAGTCTACCTTAGTGAACCAGTGATTTTATTGAAATTACTTACAAGAATATGGATGATGGTTTTCTTACTGGAATATGTGTGGCTGAGACAAAGGCAGCTACATTACTGAGAGGTCCAGTGAACAGTCTCAATAGCAATAGCTTCAGTCCTTAACCACTTCCCCAAGGCCACTAGGTAGGCCAGCACAGTGAAGGTCATCCCAGGGACACCTCTCTCCAAATCAAGAAAGTTCTTTCTTATTTTCACCTAATAAATCTACATTCACATGCCCCACTCTTTGTCTCTGTTCTTGGACACGAGTCACTGAAATCAAAATCTGAAGCCGCTGGCTGGAAGTCACTAGGATGAACAACTTCCTTCCAGCAGTGAAGAGGCCAATTTCTTGGCTTCATCGCCGTAAAAGAAGCCACATCATTGTAAGAAAAAAATGATGCTTTTTCGGAGAAGGTGTTTGCACCTTCCCCCTGATGAGATGTGATATTTTCAGTTATCATAGACTTGTTGCTTCGTCTTTCTCTCTCTGGATTCTCCCTCTCTTTGCCCACCATCTCTTTCACTTATAAAATCAGTGTTTAAGAGACCATACAGGAGGTCAGACTTGAAGCAGACTTCCAAGGAAAGAGATAGTCACCTCTGCCTACACTCTGCCAATAAAAAGGTGTGGAGAAGTATACAAAGCACTCCGCTAAACAATGAAATGAATGGGTATTTTCTATCATCATCAATATAAAACCCCGAGACTCGATATTTTGAAAACAATAACCTCAGCCTTAAAGCCTCAACTTCTAATCCTCTGGTGATTAAATATATCCTACAGAGTCCCATTGTCACGGACTTCCTCTATAGCAGGGGGATCACATCAAACAGACCCTTACAAAAATGGGGCAAAATATAATTGTGTCAATATGTGACAGCTATAGCCAAACTACAGGGAGTCTTAACAGCAAAACAAACATTGGAGAGGCTCAGAAACTAGAACTGCTATAAAGGCATTAAAGAGAAGATGGTTCCTTAAAGCAGAGAGGAGTATGAGTTGGAGGCCAGGTAGAACCATATCAAGACAGAAAGGCAAAAGCAATATGGAAGAGGAGAAGGAAAGGGAAACCTTCAGTCCAAAGCCTGACTGAAGCTCTTCACCAGCTGAGGAGGCAGAATTCCATCACAATTGACATTTGTTGTAAAGGCTGTTTGTAGGCAGAAGTGTCTGTCTCATCCAGTTTCACAGCCCTTTCGTCCCAAATAAACCTACAGGTCTTATATTATAACTACATGACATCTCCCTGGTGACTACTTCTCTGCCTTTCCCCTTCCCAGAATTCTCCTAGTCTGGTAGCCCTAGTCAATTAGCGTTTATTCATCAACCAATGAGAGAAACATATATTCACAGCATACAGAAGGGCATTCCCCCACCACCTGCTGACACATAGTTGGATTTCCCTCTGAACATTTATGTAAGGAACCAGATTTGATGCCTGAGTGTGACTGATCTTAGACAGGACTCCATCATCTCCCTAGACATTACCTGAGAATCTGTAAGAAAACTATGAAACTTTGTTGGTCAGGAAGGGCCACAGGTCCCCCAAACTATTGGCCATTGTCAATGTTCTTGGTTACCTATCAGAATTAGACAGTATATACTATTGCTGAAGACACTTTACACTCTGGTTGTAGACACAGAGAAAAATAAGTTGGAGCTGACCAGAAAACCTCTTGCCAGCTGCCTACACATCATTGCCAGAAGCTTTGTGGGAGGCTGGAGGGCTAGGGAGCATCACTAATGGTTACATGAGAATGTGTACCTTTTCTGCTATGATGGATGGAGGAAGACATTCATTCAAGTCATTCCCAGGCAGTGGTTCCCATTTTGAGTTCACTGTTTCATGTCCAAGAGAAATAAGATACATGGACTAGGAGTTAACAGTGTAGACCCAGATTTAGTAGAGAAAGATGAAAACCAATTTCTGAAATTGGTGACAGGGGATCCTCAAGGGTGGAATTCCACCATGCTGCCATGTCCAGTGGCCTTTCATAAGTTTTATTCAGCAAATAAAGATAAGGACTGAGGTTTTCTCTGTTGAGATTGTTCATTGGACTTTTCAGTAATGCTGCTTCCTTTGGTCATACACATTGCTATAAGCTGGACTTCTAAACTCTTGAGAATAACTCCAATAAACTCACTGGCTCAGATAAACTAGCCTTGAGTGATACTATTTTCTTGATCTGTTGCCAATGCCCTATCTGTGATGAATAAATGTTTGTTCATGTCTCCCAGGAAACTTCACAGAATATTGTGACTTGTGATAAATTTTACAGATAATTACAATCTTATTCCTCATTACCCTAACTGGTCTCTCCCAAGAGAGGTCAACGCTATCATAAAATTTTCTATCTACAAGACATAAAACTGTTCTTCTCATATCTATTAAAAACAGCCCAGGATACAATGCCAGATAGCCCAACTGCTAGATAGGATTCATTCCATCTTAGACAGATAATTCTTTCTTTCCTAAAAGCTATCCTCTATATATCTCTTTATATTGAATATTCTTTTGTGCAGACATTTGTATGTATTTATGTATGCATGTATGTATGTATGTATGTATGCATATTTTAATTCATATACAGGTATACATGTCTTCATGTGCACATCTGTATGGAGACTTGAGTTTGACACAAGTCTCATTCTTAGAAATAAAATAATAAACAAGTAAAGTAAAAAATAGAGAAGACTATTAAATATAGAGAAGACTTTTAAATATTTTTAAATTAAAATTGAGTAACATTGGGGCTGGGTGTAGTGGCCCACATCTTTAATCCCAGCAGTCAACAGAGGAAGGTGAATACAGGATCAGCCTGATCTACATAATGAATTCCAGGCAAGCCAGAGCTTCTTAACAAAATCCATTCTTGTCTGTGTGTGTATGTGTGTGTATGTGTGTGTGTGTGTGTGTATGTGTGTGTGTGTGTGTGTGTGCGCGCGCGTGCGTGTGCGTGCATGTGTGTGTTTATGCTTGTATGTATTTATAGCACTCTTCCTCTCCTCCCTTTACTCCTCTAATCATTATACTTCTCAAATTGATTGCCTCCTAGTATTTGGTTTTGATACACACACACCCACACACACACACAATCTCTCACAAACACATACTCACTCAATCCACTCACTCTCTCTCACAAACATTCTCTCTCTCTCCCTCTCTCTCTCTCTCTCTCTCTCTCTCTCTCTCTCTCTCTCTCTCTCTCTCTCTCCACACACACACACACACACACACACACAATCTCTCACAAACTCATACTCACTCAATCCACTCACTCTCTCTCACAAACATTCTCTCTCTCTCCCTCTCTCTCTCTCTCCTCTCTCTCTCTCTCTCTCTCTCTCTCTCTCTCTCTCTCTCTACCACACACACACACACACACACACACACACACACTTAACAGCAGCAGTTTTCACTAAACCATTCTACATAAAAGGATTGTCAACAGAGAAAAATGCAAAACAGCAAAAATATCTCATGTACTGATTTGACACAAGGCAGTACTTTCAAAGTCCCCTACCCACCCCACCCTCATTTTAAGAAACCCCTGTCCTCTCCTCCCATTGCCAGGAACTAAAAGATAATTTGGAGCTTGAGACTGCCTCATTTCCTTCCTTCCTTTATTCTTTCCTTCTTTTCTTCCTCTCTTTTTGTTCAGATGAAATTATTTACTAAGAGAAAATAATTTCTGTTGAAAACAAAGTTTCTGTCTTCTTTAATATGAAAGATTGCCAAATGGTTTTAAGAAACAGGTACTGATGTGATGTCAAAGGAAAATTAAGGAAATTCAAGCATAGATTCACTCAAAAGTTCAGCAATACTAAACAAGATATCAACTCAAACCCAAGGACAAATTAAATTTATATTCTTCTCAAAGCAATTTGCCTTTTCTGATTGTGGGCTCAGTCACTGGTAAACTACCTAGGAGAGATGGGTCTACGGAAAGAAGTAGTAACTACAGAGTATTCTGTTCTAAAGTCACCTGAGATATGCTACCAGGGACTTCAGAAAGAGAGTGAAGGAGGGGACAGCTTAGCAAGGAGCAATGTTCTGTCTAAAGTCAAGTGGATTTACAATCTTTCATTGATATTTTATCTCTAACCCAGGAAGATTGGTTTCAAGTTAGATTACTAGACTTAGGATATGATCAGAGCTAGAATAGGGTTGTGATAATCTTATCTGTGTTGGAAGACCATTGATCTTCCTGAATCTTTGAATCTGAGAAAGCACCCATTAGAGGGTCATTTGAAGGTCTATGTGTTTTTCACTCCTCAGAGTCAGTCTCTGTCCTATATATTCCTAGAAGCTTCCTTTTAATTTTTACACAGGGCAAAGGCTAATGCATTTCTGCTATGTCACAGCAAGTTATTAAGATGAGCAGGGTATGGGCAGAAAACAGGACAAAGTGATAAAATCACAGTTATCATTAACTGTGATTAGAAAAAGACAGAAGAAAACTTTTAACTCAGGATGGAGCATCAGTTCCGTCTTAGGAATTCGCCTATTTTCAGAATTTGTTGGCATGTAGCTGTCTAGGACCGTGGTTCTCAACCTTCCTAATGCTGTGGCCCTTTAATACAGTTCCTCATGTTGTATTGACCCCAACCATAAAATTATTTCGGTGCTACTTCATAACTTTAATTTTACTAATTTTGTGAATCATAATTTAAATAGCTGATATGCAGGATATCTGATATGTGACCCATGGAAAAGGGTCATTTGACCCCAAAAGGGGTTAGAATACAGAGGTTGGGAACCACTGATCTGAGTATTTATTTGGGGCTGGTAAGTGGCACAGGCATCTTTAGGGGCAAAGCACTATATTATATATCTTTAAGCTTGAGGGAAAGCTTACTTCAGGTGCCCACATCTGTAGCAGGCTTCTCCTCTCTGTACCCCTCGCAGTGCTATAAGAGAAATAACAGGCACCATATTGAGACTCTATGGGACTCTGCTATCCTTACTTCCCCAGAAGGAGGTTCAGGAGGTTCCCTAGGTTGGACCCTAAGAAATCCACAAGCACCCTGTCCAGATTCTGTAATTGTCATTTCCCTAATAGGACGTTAGAAAGTTCCTCATGGAGCAATGAGAGAACTCAACCTGACTGCAGTGAACATGAGTACCGGATGCTGGGTGTTGAGGAGGCAGGAAGACCACATACCCAATCCATAGAGTCTCTCTGGCTCGGGTGTTGTATGTTCAGAAGGTTGGAAGACACATTTTTCTTCCATTATCATGTCTCCCTAAGAGCATACCCAGCCCACTGGGTAAGCCTCGAGTTAGAGTTAAAAACAATAAGCTGTTTCATGATTGTGCTGTACCAATCGGCAGCATACATGAAAACTATATTCCAGGTCTTAAAGAAGGGCTTTTTAAACAGAATATGATTCAAAGATCTCTTCAAGCTAAATATTTGAAAAGTCTTCATTGAAAGCCCTTTATGTGACTGTTGATTCCCTGGCTGGGCTGGGTGGTTTCAGTTTCATAGCCCTTTGATCCACTGCAAAGGTTGCTGGGATTTTCAATATGCTATCACTTGGGGGAAATCAGAAAGCCTCATAGCATTGCAAGAGGAAATAACTGAACAGGAGACTTTCCACCCACACTGCAATCAAAAGCCGGTAGGAGAGACTGTCTTAATTCTCTTTTTATTGTTCTCCCCAGCTCTAAAGAGCTCCGGGGTCATAAGCTGGGCAGGGGTGAGAAGGCGTTAATGAGGGTGAATTAATTTCTTTAAAACTACTGCAACAAGAAAGGGCTGCTCCTCAGCATGGGCTTGAGCATGGCATCAGATGAATTCTGTGTGCTGTTATCAGGGCAGCCATTCTGTAAGTGCCACTGTTGGGCTTTCTTTGAGTAAGAGATCAGGAGACGTGCCGCTGAGATGGGGCAGGGTATGCATCGAGATTGTCTTTCTCTGTGTTCACATTGTGTTTGCTGACAGGATAACGGTTAAATGAGTAGAATCAGTGATGGAGGTATCTTAGTCCTACTACTGGAAAGGCTGCCTGATTTACATAGGGAGGCAGAATGACACACAGGATAAAGAGCGATCACCATGGTGAAGGGCAAAAAGAGGAAACACTGCTGATGTAAAAGCACAGGTCCAACTTAAACAGACTAACCGTTTATTGTGAAACTAAATGTGAGTGATGATGATCCAGGAACTTAGATTCAGGTCATCCCAGAAACCATGTTCTATGTCTCCTGTTCCTGTAGAGGAAAGAAAACATTGGCCTTTGTACTCTAAAATTGTATTGAACATCCTGTGGGATTCAGACCTGTGTTTTCACAAAGGGCTTTCTTAAAGAGTCTCTCATAGAACTAAGGATGGTGTCTCTGTTTTTTTTACCTGCCACCTGCTTGTCTCTTAGTCAATTGTTCCTGCAGTTTGGCAATCCTTTCTCAGAATTTCTGGCCACCAGAAATTGAGTGGAATATTAGAGTAGAAGAGCAGTACAATGTTAAATCATTGCCTTGACATTTTACATAAAATTATTTTTTAACAGTTTTGAAACTATCTAAAACAAACAGGATATCAATCACTTTGCTCACTGATACAAACAGAACTGGGGAATTTTAGTTCTTTGCCTTGGGGTGCTAAAGAATAATTTTAATTACTCCTAATTGAAGACAGGAAACAACTCAGAAAAATGGCCTCAGAGACCTACATGCCAGGCCCCATGTGCTTGATTGAGAACGTAAAAGGGAAACTGAGACCCAATCAGAAAGCCCTGGAGATCCTGTCGGCCATCACACAGCCTGTGGTGGTGGTGGCTATTGTGGGCCTCTACCGCACAGGTAAATCCTACCTGATGAACAAACTGGCTGGAAAGAACAGAGGTGAGTGCCACCAACAAAGCTGTTCTGGACCCCCTCTGTCCACCTACATTATCAACTGCCAGAATACAGATGTGAATAATTTAATATTTTAGCCACAGTCCTGTTGGTTGTTTTGTTGTTACAAATTGATCTGTCTTTGTACTCATGATTCTCTTCCTTAGCCTTAAGAGTGCTTGGGCTATTACCCATGCAGCATTACAAGTGGCTCCTAGTTTCTCTTTTAAAAACATCAGGATCACCAGTCTATAATTCACACCACCAGAGAACCTAGGATACAAGGAGGAATGTAAAAGAGAAATTCACAGAAGGGGAAAGGAACAAGATCTCCTGAACATATTGGGAGTGGGTGGGGAAACAGTGGAGTAGAGAGGGAGTTAAGAGAAAGAGAAGGGAGGAGGGAAGAACATGTGGGACTAAGAAGATTGAGTTGGGGAGGGGCGAATAGACGAAAGCAAAAATAAAAGGATACCATAATAGAGGGAGCCAGTATAGGTCTGAAGAGAAAACTGACTCTATAGAAATGTCTGGAGAACAACAAGGGTGACCCCAACTAACAGTTTGAGCAACAGTGGAAAAAGCTACCTTAAATGCCCTTCCCTGATAAGATTGAAAACTAATTTATATGCCATCATAGAGCCCTCATCTAGTAGCTGATGGAAACAGAAGCAGATACCCACAGCTAAACACTGAGCCGAACTCCTGGAATCCAGTTGCAGAGAGAAAGGTGTGATAAGAAAAGGGCTCAAGACCAGGCTACAGAATCCCACAGAGACAGCTGACCTGAACAAGGGGGAGGTAATGGACCCCCAGACTGATAGCTGGGAAACCAGCATTGTACCGACTCAGACCCCCTGAATGTGGGTCTCAGTTAGAAGGCCTGGGCAGTCTAAGGGACCTCTGAGAATGGAACCAGGATGTATTCCTGGTGCATGAAAGGACTTTGGGGCACATTCTCCATGGAGAAATACTCTCTGAGCCTCAAGGCAGGGGGGAAGGCCTAGGCCCTACTCCAAATGACTTGACAGATTTGATGATCCCTCCTGGAAGGCATCACACTTCCTGTGGAGTAGGCGGGGGTATTGGATGGGAGGTGGGTTGGGGGACATGGGAAGGAGGGAGGGAGGGAGGGAGAGAGGGAAGGAGGGAGAGAGGAAGGGAGGGAGAACTGGGATCAATATGTAAAAAAAGAAAAAATAATAAATATATAAAAAATAAAATAAAAAAATCATTCCTTTTCTAGATTAAAACAATAATGCAAAGTACTAATTTATGTATTAATAAACATTAACATGATAATATATTTATTTAGCAACAAGTTTCCACTGGTGTCTATATTTTAAAAGCAACAATTCATATTGTCTGCTTTACCTTTTTTGTGTTATTGTATAATATCTACCATAAAATTTACAACTATTGTTAACTATACAGTTTTGTGACAGTAGGTAAATTTATGTTTTTCTTTATCCAGCATGCCCATCTATCTCTAGAACTATCTCATTTTCACCTAGAGAAATGAAACCCATCTTTAGCCCATTTCTTAACATTGGCCGACATCCTGTGTTTCTAAGTTTGACAGCAGTGGGAAAATAATTTAAGTGGACTTATTAGATGTGTTACTTTGTAAGTTGTTTCTTTCACATAACATGATAGTGTCAAGACATATCATTGCTAGAACATGTGAACATTTTCTTCTTTTTTAGCATTCAAAAATTGTATGTGTACAAAATTTTCTATTCATTGGTACATAGAAATCTTTGGCTCTGTGACTAATTTTAATATGAATATTGATATAAAAAACTGTTTGAGTTAATGGTATTTTTTAGCTTATATTCTATTTGTTATGATCAAACACAAAGGTGAAACAACTTTAGAAAGAAGGTTTGCTCTGACTCACAGGTAAAGGGCTATTAGTTCATTTTGGCAAGGAAAACTTGACACAGTACTTCCATGCATTTTAGGGGGAAGCATATATCACAACTAGGCAACAAGAAGTGCTGGAACCAATTTAGAGTTACTGTTAGCCATCAAAGGTCTTCTACTACCCTACTTCTGCCAAGCAATCTTCACCTTGCCAATATGTATGTATGTATGCATGTATATAATTTTTTTTATTTCCATATTGATCCCAGTTCCCTCCCTCCCATGCTCCCCAACACACCTCCCATCAAATCCCCCCACACTCCACAGGGAAGGTGATGCCTTCCAGGAGGGTCATCAAAATCTGTCAAGTTATTGGGAGTAGGGTTAGGGCCTTCCTCCTGTGTCTGTTTAAGTCGTTCCCTTGTGCTTCATCTGCTGTAGTGTGTTCAGGTCTAGTTGGTATAGAGTCCCTAGATTCTGGTGGTGACATACTGGACATTCTATGGTTGGGTGTTTTCTTGTATTTCAGTCTTGCCATTTCTTCCTCCAGTGGGTGCAGGTGGAGTCTCTCTTTCTCTCTACCTTGCTCTCCTGGTGGGTATAGGTCTGTAACTCTAGATGATCTGAGTTCTATTGGAGTTCTGTCCTCTCTGGCAGAGGGCCAGCAATGGGGCACAAAGATTGGGTGAGTGCAGCCTCAGGGTGGTTCTACGTGGATAGGTGGGTCCGGTGTGCTCAGAGTAG
>JANBXA010000157.1:62500-152500 GCA_030556225.1 Cricetiscus sungorus | reverse complement strand
TTGAGGACTCAGCTGAGTTTGTGAGCTTCTTCCCTGACTTTGTGTGGACTCTGCGGGATGTGACCCTAATGCTTGAGGCTGATGGGCAAAGCCTCACAGCAGATGAGTACCTGGAGAATTCCCTGAAGCTCAAGAAAGGTACCTGGATTGTTATTGAGAAGTAGGGATGAAAGTACCAGAAATTACTTTTTTGCAGGAGTTAATAGTCACCATTTTATTTTTCTAGATTAATTCTAAGTGGTATTTGGTTTCTATATGAATATGTCAGTTTGAATGACAGTATTCCCTGGTAGTAGAGACATGTTCACTCTGTAGTGTGGTCAGATAGTTTTAATCCCCCTTAGGTTGTGTAGAGATGCACACTGCCAAAAACATGGAGCAGAAGAAACACTTATTAGCATAAATCCATGTTACATATTAACACCCTACTGATAGGAGATGTCATTCTGTAAATATGTTTCTCTTATTGGTTAATGCATAAAGCACTGTTGACCAATAGGAAAGCAAGATAGGTGGGATGAGGAGACTAGGAGGAGAGAGGAAGTGATAGGGAGGGGTCAAGATGGAGAGAATGGAGAGAGCAGAATGCCAGCCCCTCTCTCTGGTAAGATGAGAATACGTGGAAGTACTTAGATTAATAGAAATGGGTAAATATTTAAGACACAGCTAGCTGATAAGAAATTAGTAACTGGCCAACAGAATTATATCATATACACAGTCTCTGTGTGTTATTGGGGGCGTGGCAGTAGAACCAGACTGGCTACAGAGAAAAACCTACTCCTAACACCTCACTAGTTGTTTAGCTGTGATTCTTTTGCCTTTCTCCAGGCACCAGCAAAGACGATGAAAATTACAACCTGCCTCGACTCTGCATCCGAAAGTTCTTCCCCAAGAAGAAATGCTTTGTCTTTTACCCACCCACTGAGTGGAAGAAGCTTTCAGAGCTTCAGAGCCTACGTGATGATGAGTTGGATTCCGACTTTGTGCAGCAGGTGGCAGAATTCTCTTCCTTCATCTTCAGCTCTTCCAAGGCAAAAGCTCTCCCAGGAGGTGTTGAGGTCAATGGAGCTCGTGAGTCTCTGCCTGGTCCTGTTTGATAGCTTTAGAGAGTATACTCTGGTGACAGTACGCACAGACTTTATTTTTGACAGTTTTCCAAATTCTCTGTATCCCAAACTAATACTTAAATTTGGGGGTAAGAAAATGTACTCTCTTTGAAAATATTATGTAGGCTAGAGCAAAGTGACTCTATCCATTTCATTTCTCAGATAATATGGACTTGCATTGCACAATTGGGCATCCAAAGACATATATCAATATTTAGTTTCAATATAAGTTGATTTTAAAGAGTAAAAACTCAATGTGCATGCGCATATTTTGACAGAAATCTTGCTATATAAAGCTAGTGCCCAATGATAATGGGACACACAGATGCAAAATATTTTGTTTAGCTTAAAGTTCTGTTGGACAATAGTGAGGTTGGATAAATTGAAAGTGCCCATTTGCTAGCAGACTTATTCATGCTGTCAAGGAGTGTATCGATTATTTGTGGACATGCTCAACACTACAAAATATGAAGACTACTTCACTCTAAAACAGATGTCATCACCTGTTTTCCAAATTTAGGGCTAGAGAAACTGGTGCTCACATACATCAACGCCATCAGCAGTGGAGATCTCCCCTGCATGGAGAATGCAGTCCTGGCCTTGGCAAAGATAGAGAACTCGGCTGCAGTGAAAAACACCATCACCCACTATGACCAGCAGATGAGCCAGAGGATAAGGCTGCCAACAGAGACCCTCCAGGAGCTGATGGACCTGCACAGAACCTGTGAGAGAGAGGCCATAGAAATCTTCTTCAGGACTTCCTTTAAAGATGAAGACAATTCATTTCAAAACGAATTATTGGTAAGTTTATGCCATGTATAAATGAATAGTAAAATTTGTGCCATATTTAAATGGATAGTGAAATTCAGAATATTATGAAGTAGTACCGGGCACTCATCTTTTTAATAATCATTTTAAAAAACTTTCTTATTGTAGACTCAAATTTTGAAGCTTTTCAAATGAACTTTGTATTTTATATTTGTATAAATATTGTATATTTACAATTTTCACTCTAATTGCACACATAGAAAAAATAATTGGAGGATACAATTTGATAAGATGTCTCCTGTCATTAAACTGATTAACGTCAAACTAAACCAGAGCAAAGAAACTTGGCCAGGCAGATACTGTATCACATGTGTTTGCTTTATGGTGGTGATTGGTCTGCTTTGAAATGGAACTATTTAATCGCATGTTGTAAAAGTAACTCTGATTGTGCTAAACACCCTTTAGATGAACTGCATGAGTAAGTGCAGGATGAGGGGGGAAAGGCAAGGCTCTGCCATAAGTATGAGGAGTCTTTAAGGAGAATTGACTCAAGTTCTAGATTCAACTAAAGCTTTCCTGTTACACCTGTTTTGCCTCCTATTTTTGGACTAAAGGCCCAGCTAGAAAAGAGGTGGAAGGACACGTGTAATGAGAACCTGAGACTGTCATCGGACCGGTGCTCAGAGTTACTTCGGAACATCTTCAGCCCTCTAGAAGAAGCAGTGAAAAGGGGTGTTTATTCTCAGCCAGGTGGATATCTTCTCTTTGTGGAGGAGAGAGAGAAGCTTAAGGAAAAGTACCTCAGGGAACCCAGGAAGGGGATACAGGTAATCAAGCTTTGTCCATTTACACTGAGAGGCTACTGGCATGCCTGCTTGGAGCACCAGTGTGACCAGATGTTAGTCAACATGGACGTGAGGATTTGTACACTGTGTGCTCAGTTTCTAAATCAATTAAAGACTGCCTAGGGAGTCTATTAATGACATCAGATATGTGTGAGTGCTCATCAAAGGCAGTACATTAAAATAGCTTGGATTATGAAATAATCCACAGTTACAGCTAGACATTTGATGGTACAAAGGGCAGAGATTCAATGGTAGTGGCTTAAGCACAAATGATAATTCCCAATTTTAACCTTCAAGACGGCTTTAAGAGAAACAGGATCTATGAGTGCAAAGAAGGTCATCTTTTCTCTTTCCAAGGTGTTACCTTTGCATCCAAGTCTCTCCTACTCTGTTTCAATTCCTCTAATTTGCTTTTCCCATAAAGGCCTCATTCTTGAGCATCTTCAGCCAAAATGAAACCATAGTTTTAGTGTTCAAATAATGGAAATGGCTCTTCATTTGAAGAGCAGCAACTTTCTTTGTTTCAATGTCCCTATAAATTCCTACCAGACTCCTTCTAGAAGGTTTCACAATTGCCTTTTTGGCAGCACATGACAGGAAGACTTGAGCTCCAGCATTACCAAATACAAGCATAGCTTCTTGATGACAAGATGACAGAGTCAGAGAGAAACAA
Source organism: Cricetiscus sungorus (assembly GCA_030556225.1). Taxonomy (NCBI): domain Eukaryota; kingdom Metazoa; phylum Chordata; class Mammalia; order Rodentia; family Cricetidae; genus Cricetiscus; species Cricetiscus sungorus. Next base: position 149,108 of record JANBXA010000157.1, on the reverse strand, counting down.
ACATTTGTATTATTTCCTTCTGTTAACATGTTTTCTTGGTACATCAAGGCTCAAGAGATTCTGCAGAAGTACTTGCAGTCCAGTGCAGTTATGGCTGAGGCGATTCTACAAAAAGATCATGCTCTCACGGGAAAACAGAAGGAGATTGAAGGTGAGAACTGGCCCAGGAAACTCTATGTACTATCTCTTAAAATGTTCAACACTCTCCACGCTATCTGTTGTCATTAAACCAGAGCAAGAAGAGCAAGATAGTCTTGGCTTCAGAAGTCATTGCCGAGTTTGGCAAATGCACTCCTCAGCATTATGTTTACCACAAAGAACAAGCAGTCCTATGTGGTTCCCTCTATAAAGTCACACATCTTGCTCTTCAGAAGTGGAGGATGAGGAATGAGGTAATAATTAAAAGATACGTCTATTTCTTCCCTTTTTTGTCCCTCAGTGGAGCGAGCAAAAGCTGACTCTGCACATGCTACTGGAAAAATGCTGAAGGAACAGGAAGAGAAGCATTTGCAGATGATGAAGGAGAGAGAAAGATGTCACCAGGAACGAGTGAGGCAGTTGACTGAGAAGATGGAGAGGAAAAGAGCTCAGATGGTAGAGGAGCAAGACAGGATTCTGGCCCTTAAACTCCAGGTATCGAGCTGTCATGCCAGCTTTATCATCCACTGTTGTCAGTCAAACGCACAGTGTATGGTTAAATGTCACAGTATAGCTTAATCTTCTACTTTAATTTTTGTGAGGCATTACTCCAAATGCTATTCATTTCATTAAGCTTTCCAGAAACCCCTCCTGCCTGGGCCACTAAAACATTACTTGCAATTCTATAGGGGCATCTGAGGGAGTCAACACATTCTAGTCATGGTTTGATAGTGACAATGATGACTTCCCTCAACAGCTGTTGTAGTACCAAGGGCAAGTTTGGGTTGACCTTTCTTTCTCTTTTTAAACTAACTTTTCTTTCTATATTTTACATACTGTCAACACTTTTCTTTCTCAACTCTCCTTGTGTTCCCCGCCACTGCTACTACCACTTGCCCCACTTTGCATGCATCTATTTTTCCTCTGTCTCCATTCAGAAAGAGGAAGGTCTCCCATGGTCTTGAACATAGATATCATGGCTCATCAACTTGAAGTAGGACCCAGCTCCTACCCCCTGTGTAAAGACTGGACAAATTAATCCAGCATGGGCAACAGGTTTCCAAAAGTCACCTAAGCACCAGGGACAGGTCCTGATCTCACTGCTAGCAGCCTTAAAAATATACTAAATTATATAACTGTCACATACATGCAGCAAGCCCAGGTCAGTCCCATGAAGGCTCCCTGACTGTTGGTCCAGACTCTGTAAGCTCCGACTAGCTCAGTTCACTGTCTCTGTAGATTCCTCCATCATGAACTGGACACTACCCTCCCTGGCTCATATAATCCCATCTCCCTTTCTTCAGGGGACCCAGATTCTGTCCTGTACTTGCCTGTGGGTCTCTGAATCTTCTTCCACCAGTTCTGGATAAAGGCTCTGAGCTGGCAATTAGGGTAGTCACCAATCTGATTATAGAAGATGGCCAGTTCAGGCACCCTCATCACTATTGCTAGGGGTCCTAGCCAGGGTCATCCTTGTGGATTCCTGAGAGTTTCCCTGGAACAAGTTTTCTCCCTAGCTCTCCATCCTACCCCCCAATCTACCTCTTGCAATCATCCTGCCCAACCAACTACCTCAAGTTCCCAATACTCCCTACCCCCACCACTGCATCCAGTTTACCCAGGAGAACTCATCTATTATCCCTTCCCAGAGAAATCCATGCATTTCTCTGTGGACCATCTTTGTTATCTAACCTATCTGGGGCTGTGGATTGTATGTTGATTATCCTGTACTTTACTCCTAATATTCATTTATGAGTGAGTACATACCATATTTCTCTTTCTGTTCCTGGGCTACCTCACTCAGAATTACTTTTGATAGTTCCATCCATTTACCAGCAAATTTCATGAGGTCATTGTTTTTTTCAAGCTGAGCAATATTCAATTGTGTAAATGTACCACATTTTCCTTATCCATTCTTCAGTTAAGGGCCATCTAGATCGTTTCCAGGTTCTGGCTATTATGAATAATGCTGCTATGAAAATAGTGTAACAAGTGTCCTTGTGGTATGATTGAGCATCCTTTGGATATATGAACAAAATTTGTATAACTAGCTCTTGAGGTAGATTGAGTCCCATTTTTCTGAGAAACCACTATCTTGATTTCCAAAGTAGCTGTACCAGTTTACACCCTGACCAGCAATGGAGGCGTGTTCCACTGCTCCACATCCTCTCCAGCATAAGCTGTCACTAGTGTTTTCTGATCTTAGCCATTCTGACAGATGTAAGACGATATCTCAAAATCCTTAAATACCTGTCAGCAATTTGAGATTCCTCCACTGAAAATTCTCTATTAGATCTGTACTATGTTTCTAATTGGATTACTTGGTATTTAATGTCTAGTGTCTTGAATTCTTTATATATTTTGGAGATAAGCTCTCTGTCAGATTGGGGTTGGTGAAGATCTTTTCCCAGTTTGTAGGCTACTGTTTCGTCTTATTGATTGTGTCCTTTGACTTACAGAAGCTTTTCAGTTTTGGGAGGTATCATTTACTAATTCTTGCTCTCAGTGTCTGTATTACTGGTGCTATAGTCAAGAAGTAATCTCCTGTACCAATGCATTGAAGGCTAGTTCTCAATTTTCTTCTATTAGGTTCAGTGTAATTGAATTTATGTTGAGGTTTTTGATCCAGTTATACTTCAGTTTTGCTTTAGGCAATCACTAAGGATATATCCGAATTCTTATACATATTGACAGCCAGTTTTCCAGCACCATTTGTTGAAGATGCTTTCTTTGCTATTGTATGATTTTGACTTGTTTCTCAGAAATCAGATAGTCATAGATGTGTTGAATAATGTCAGTATATTCATTCCTATTTCACTGATTCATGTGTCTGTTTTTATGCCAATACCAAACTGTTGTTTTTATTACTGTATCTCTATAGGAGAGCATGAAGTCAGGGATGGTGATATCTCTAGAAATCCCTTTATTATACAGGAATGCTTTAGATACCCTGGGGTTTTTTGTTGTTGTTGTTGTTTTGTTTTGTTTTGTTTTCCCACATGAGGTTGAGTATTATTCTTTTGAAGTCTGTGACAATTTGTGTTGGGATTTTGATGGAGATTATATTGAATTTATACATTGCTTTTGTTAAGGTGGCCATTTTTACTATACTAATCATACCTATTCAAGAACATAGAAGACATTTCCATTTTCTGATAACTTCATCAATATCTTTCTTCAAAGGTTTAAGTTTCTTGTCACATAGTTCTTTAACATGTTTTGTTAGTTTCCCCAAGATATTTTATAATATTTGTGGCTATTGTAAGGGGTGGGTGTTGTATCTCAGGTTGACCTTTGTAATGTTAATGTTCCCTCATGTAAAAGCAAACCTCTGAATGGACCAATGCAGTCCTGCTCGTTGTAATACTTGATTGTCAGTATTTAGGACATCAGATCCAGGAATAAGTTTGGCAACCCGGGGGATACCTGTCTGTCTCTTTCTCTGTCTCTGTCTCTGTCTTTCTCTCTTAAATGGAACCCACAGTCAGCAGTTCTAGAAACAATTTTGGTTTAACAATGGGCCGAGCCTATCTCAGAAGGGGATGAAGAGGATAGTGGGTGAGGAAAATTATCAGAATTCATTATATACATGTATGGTATTGTTGAAGAATAACAGCAACAAAGAAAAAGTTTTCAAAGCTGATTGTAAAAAGAAAATGATTTAATGATTTTGGCAGCTCAGAATAAATTCACACATCTTATTAGTATTGTTGCTTTATTACTCAATTTTCTTCTTAGGAACAGGAACGACTGCTCAAGGAGGGGTTGAACAGAGAGAGTATAAGGCTTCAGAATGAGATTCAGGTTATGGAAAAGAGAAACAAAGAAAAAGGTACATTGCTTAGCTGTTATTATAATCTATCAATTGAAAAAGGAGCTTTCTCCCCTATCTTTTGCACTCTTGCCAGAGCACAATTTTACAATCAACTTCAGGGCATGAGATGATTCTCACTGAATGATGGCTACTCTTGATGCTTGCATATCTGTTTGTGATCAAATTTGTGAAGATGAAGATCAAGAAGGAGGAAAATGTGTTAGCCACTAGCTACATATGGTACTGACTAATGTGACCTTAACAGAACTCTTTGTGAAAAGTCCATCACAAGTTGAGATACACTTTCAATTATATAATCAAGGGGATATTTAAAATTGAGAGTTACGTGCCATAATCTGGATTACTTCATTATTCCCCCCATGCTTCTAGAAATCCTCGATCTTTAGCATTTGCTCATGGCTTACCAGCACTCCTGGAGTACTATTCATTATAGGGTGAGTTACATGGAGCTCAACAATGTCTTTGAGTGCAGTTCAAGATCATGTCTGCTTTGTGACCAGTGATCTTGAGAAGGAAGTCCTCATCTTCCACACATTAGAACAATAGTCTGGCTTTGATATGTTGGCTATACAAATTCTCAGTTGCTTCATGGCTATGTAGTATGTAGCCAGTGATCTATCTGAGGAATGCAACAGTAAACGTTTTAGTAGTTGATGTTTAGCAACTGATGTCTATAAAGCTCTTTGGTTAACTACTACAGCCTTTCATACATATGATCATTAAATTCCAATGGTCTAACCCACCACCCATCACACACACAGCAATTTTATATAGCAAAGTTGTTCATAAAACTTGCCATGAGTAAGGCATGAATATAATTAACACAAGTGGGATTTTTCCAGTGAAAAATTAAGGTGACAGAATTTTTTCTATCTAATAGCAAAAAACAGCAGAAAGGAGGACCTGGCACAGTAATGCTACATTAATTTACGTGTTCATTTTCCTTCTCAATAGTTCACAAAGAAGCAGAATATGCACAGGCTGCCAGGAAAATGTTGGAGGATATTCACAAGGTGGAACAGCACATAATGGCTCAGAAAGGAGAGAGTCATCAAGAACATGTGAAGCAATTAACTGAGGAAAAGAAAGAGGCTCGTGGATGGCAGGTATTCCATCCCACACTATTCACACAGAATAGGCAGAGGACATGAAACTTAACATAAGGTGATTACTCCATATTTGGAAAGTGGGCTGGTTTTATGTTTAATAATCTGTGCAGAACCTCAAATGAGATAGTGGGGTGATTATTGCATCACACCATTACCTTAGGGTTTCTGTTGCTGTGATAAACCCAATGACCAGAAGCAGATAGGAGAGGAATGGTTTATTTCAGCACGCAGCTCTCCTGTCACACACTCCATTTTGGAGGGAAGTTAGGGGAGGACTTGAGTTAGGAACCTGGAGGCAGGAACTGAAGCAGAGACCACAGAAGAGTGCACCTTACTGCCTTGCTCCATGGCTTGATCAGCCTGCTTTCATAAACACTTCAGACCACCTGTTCAGGGTGGCACTGCTAACTAGTCACTAATCAACAACCAATTAAGAAAACAGTACACCGGCTTGCTTATAAGGTTAGCTTAATTGTGATTCCCTCTTCTCAGATAACTTGTCAAGTTGTCAAGTTGACAAGACAGACAAACAAAAACAGGGTAGTCAATCAGTTGTAGAACTGTGTTGTTTTCCAGCAAAACAGTGGCAACACCTGAATCTACTGCTGTTTCAGCCAGTAAAGGCAGCCCTGCTGTCACTGCCCACTTCTCAGGCTGCAGCCTGGAGGGACTTTTACACCCCACTGGATCTGCCTCCTGCTGCTGCCACCAAATGTAGTTTTTAACAAAATCTCTATTGTGCTGGTTACCAAAAAAATAAAGACTTGACAGTCACCTGCTGGGGTAAAAACCTGCTAGCCCAGAGTGGTTGAGGAGCAACAAGCTGACCTTCACTCTTCACAGGGCATCCCAGAAAGACAGCATTACTTCCATCACTCCAAACCAAATAGGACCACCAAAATCAAAGTCCCTCCCTACCACTTCCTTGTGTCTCTCTATATCTATTTTTCTGGACTTTTTCATTCTTTCTGCAATTACTTTCTGTCTGCTAGTTGCTGGCCTCTGCCCCTGACCCCAGTTTAAATTTATTTAATTAATGTAAACACAAACTTGGGATCCACAATAGCCGACCCAGAGTGTTAAGCACACTGTCCTCCCATGAGGAGATGCTCGCCTGTGCCTAGAAAGATCAATTTTGTCTTGTGGTTAGACTGCCTTTCTCAGACTTCAGGAGTCCTTTGTTGACCATTCCACACTCCCAAGGAGAGGTTAGAAACTATGGAAATACATGAGCATTGCTCAGTGCTGTCCTAGGACACAGGGGCAGACAAGGCCTACCGATGGGATCTGCCTGTTGGTGCCATTAAACTCATCCCTCACCAGGATGTAAACAATCAACAATTAATGGTGATTAGTCATGAAATGATCAGACCTCCATCATTCCTGTTGTCAGCTCTATCTGTCAACCTAGAAACAAAATAAACACACACCTCTTTGTTAAACTAAACTATGCTTTCTCTGTGCTCCACAACACTTTATCCTATTCTGTTTGTGTGTGCTGCTAATCTTTTTCCCCTTATCCTGGAGACCAAGCACGGGGGCTTGGATATAAATAATACCATAAATAAATTGCCAACCTCTTCCTCATTATCTCTTATTTTCTCCTTGTTAGTGTAACTGCTGCCCCCATCAGTGCACTGTCCATTTTGAAGTCACTGACTGACTTCAGTTTGCCTTGTTCTCAGAAAGGCCTACCCTAGTTGCATGTCTCAGTCGACTCTGGATACTATCACAAAATGCCATGGACTGGGTAGAGACAAATGTACTTCCTGTACCTGAGATGAGCAAGGAGTCCAAGAACAATGTCTCAATCAGAGTCAGTGAATGGTTCAAGGCATCCTTCTTGGTTCACAGGCTGCTGTGGTTTTCCTGTAACTTCACATGGTAGACTCACAAAGCTCTGGTCTCTTCCTTTTCTTACAAGGGCACTCACTGATCATGTGAACTCCTTCTTTTTAATATCATATAAGTCAGATGATCTGTGAAGGGCTCCCATGTACAATGAGTATCAGGACTTAAATATAGAAACTTGGGGTATGATCATTCAGACCATAGTTACCTGCAATATATGATCTCAATATCAAATTGTTTTCCATATTGTATCCTTGCTTTTATACACACACCTGCATCCATCTGCATGTATTCTAGTGGAAAATTTTTGATAATACACAAAATAAGTTCACAAATGTAAAATTTATTTTGTAGTTATATGATACGTGCATTCCCACACTAACAGACACAGAAACACAACACAACACACACACACACACACACAGGCACACACACACACACACACACACACACACACACACACACATATATATATGTATATATATATGATATATATACATAGCCACAATTACCCCTGTGAGATCTACATAACACATGACAAGAATTTGTGTCTGTTTTGTTCACGACTGGATTCTAACACCTAGAACTGTGCCCAGCATATAACAAGTATTTTTGCTCTATACTCTCCTTTTCTCTTTCTGTTCTTCCTTCCATCTTTCCACATCCCCTTTCTTTATCACTCTCACTCAAAATGGAACAGGGTACATTTCATGGTGTATAGAGATAAGATGGAATTAATTTGAATCTCAACAAATGCTAGACATTAAACATATTCAGCCTGAAATTGATGTGAATTTCAAGAGTCAGATCATGCTGCAAAGTTAAGCATGATAGTGGACTGCACCCTGAATTGAAGGGACTTTCTATCACCAGCTCCAATGCAATGGTACCTTCTAGTGACATCCAATGAATCACCCAGACAAGCTACTTTGGGTCATTCTAAATATTCCACTCACATTTCAGTCTTGTCAATTGCTGAATATGCTATATCCTTTCAGTTTAACTTCTCTACCATCTTTACTCAGGGTTACCTATTTATCTGTTAATATCTCTTCTATAGTCTTTCTTAATTTTTGTGTGTGTGTGTGTGTGTGTGTATGTGTGTATGATACACACATGTGTGCATTTATGGATGCATACATATGCAGAGACCAGAGGAGAATGTGGGAGGTCCTATTCATCAGTCTCTGCCTTATTACATTAAGACAGGGTATCTCACTAAAAATGGAATTAGGCTGGCAGCTATCAAGCATCAGCATCCTCCTGTTTTAACCTCTCACAATTCTAAATCCAGTGCTTTTCAAGTAGGACAGCAAAGCCTCTCATTCCCTAAATCATATCACACATTTTAAATTCTGTTTTCCTTCAACTGATCACTTTCCTTTTTGCTCTATTATAAACCTATATATTCACACATAAGCACATATCTGGTAGTATTTATATGCATACATGAAAATGACATATTGTCTTTTTTTATTATATACCATGAGACATTCATGGCTAATTTGTCATAGATTGATGTTCATTTTCATGTACCAATTCTTTCTCTCTTCCTTTCTTTCTTCCTTCCTTCCTTCCTGTCTTTCTTTCTTTCTTCCTTTCTTTCACTATATCTATCTTTCTTTTAATGTCTATCCTAACATTTTTGGAAAAGAAGCTGTGTTCAAGAGATCTAATTCTTGCAAATGGGATATGAGTAGAAACATGCATGAAAATTCACCTAAGATATGTCCTTAATGAGAGGATACCTTTCCCTATATCTACTGAGTGGAATACATATGATGGGGACTCATTGTGAACCATGAGATATGAATAAAGAGAGCTAAGCACAAGTAGAATAGTAAGATGCCATTTTGAAGCATATTCAAGTTCTCTTTGTCTTGAGCCTTTAAAAACACAAAGGAAGTATTAAATGCTTAGGTGAAAGTGGTCCAGAGGCAGTTCTGCTGACAGTCAGTGAGCCAGATCCTAGTTGGTAAACACCCCAAGACATTTTAGAATTCCACATTGACCATGGTGTTACCAGCACGTTTTTTCCCTTCCAGTTGGTCCCGCTGCCATGCCAGCCCCCAAATAACACGCAGAGACTCTGTATTTGATATAATGCTGTTGGCCAGTTACTATCATTTCTTATCAGTTAGCTCTGTTTTAATGATTAACCCATTTCTACTTATCTAAGTATTTCCACGTGGTCATCGTATTGAACAGCTGGCTGGTGTGCTGTACTCTTTAGGCTCTCCATGCTGACTCCTCCTTACTACTTCCTCTTTCCTCCTAGTCTCCTAGTCCCTCCTATCTTGCTTTCCTATTGGCCAACAGTGCTTTATTCATTAATCATTATGAGGAACATATTTACAGAATAACATCTCCCATCACCATGGCATTATGATTCTTAATTATGTAATGAGTAAACCAATCATGGTATTAAATAAGACTAGCTGGGATTGACAGATGCATCTCTCACATAATGTATAGTGAACCAAATGTCCCAAGACTCACATGAACTATAAGCAGCCTATTCGTTTTGCAAGCATTTCAGGAACACAGTTCCTGTGCAGATCAGAGCATATACTGAGTGGCAATAGATTCCTAGAAAATTTTCTATCAACAGAATTGTCATATGAGACTGTAACAATAAGGCAGCCTTTGATAGGAAATGTTTTATATGAGATAAATGTGGTAAAAATATTCTTCAAACTAGACATCTCCACGTATGGACTGTAAGGTCTATAACAAGTCATTTAGTCTAACAGTATACTGCTCTACCCATTTGCAATAAGTAGGTAAATTTTAAAAAGTAGTCTTTAAGCTCCCTCTCAGGACCAGTAAGATAAAGGGCATAAGCTATCTGTACTAAGCATTTCTGTACAGACGTACAGATACATCCATGAACAATAATATTGTAGAAAATGTGTCACTGGGTATTTGGTCATGGACTGGATTCAGATGGTATTCAAGTGCTGTGATATCTTTGAACATTTGTAACTAATTAAGTCTCTCAAAAATGGTGTCACTTTGAATTTTAAGGTAAGCATTTTATTCAATAATAAATAATAAGTAGACAGGCAGAGAGAGAGAAAGAGAGAGAGAGAGAGAGAGAGAGAGAGAGAGAGAGAGAGAGAGAGAGAGAGAGAGAGAGAGAGAGATTTAACACAGAAAAAATAAAACAGTTAAGTGGAGATGGTGATATCAAATGAAAGACAGAGATATGGTAAACCTGAAGATAAAGATACTCCAAAAAACACGAAGAAGCAAGTAATGGTGTTATCTTAAATTGATAAATTGATGGCAGGCAGACCACTTCCTACATATGATTTTGGACTTTGGACATCTGGTCTCCAAAATAGAAGAGTGTAAATTTCTTTCGGTTTATTGAAGTAGAATTAGAAATTAATACGTCTTAGCCACTTGTTATGGTTCCATAACAAGAACTTAGACCCTTAGTAGTAACTAGAGTTTAATCCAAGTGCGTGCATGGAGAAATTTTTTGTGGAGGTGTTGGGCATGTGATGCATAGATCCTTTCAGGAATTCTGCACAAGAGAGAAGTGAACATAGGATATTCATGAAGAATCAGTAATACACCATTCTGTGTTCTTATAAAGAACCCTTGTGTGTACACAGAAGATTCACGTGGGTTCTGGAAATATAGATTCGAACGCACTTCATGACGGCTTAGATTGATTTACATTCAGAATTTATGAATTTATATTTATGTTTAGAAATGGAGACTAATGTTAAAAGTTAGAATGAAATGTATACCCTTTGCAGTTGAAGCAAATATAAACCTCACAGATCAAGATATTCAACAGAAATTCTGCTGTTTCAATTCAGCAAGTCTACAACAGCGACATAGATAACTCATTCCAACACAGACTTCAAGAAAGAAAACACTGATTGCTTTTCAGTGTACCAAATATTTCTCCCAAGAATTGGGTTCCCAAAATGTCACCTACAGATTTGGTTTTTTGTATGTTTGGTTGGTTGGGTTTGTTTTTGTGAAAAGGCATAATTCAATCATAGGTCTTTAAAAAAAGACCACACTGGTATTCTTTCTCTGGACGCTTTGTGTAATTGACTAATGTACTTTAAAGAGAAAGTCAGAAGGCAATTTCAAAGAAACAAAAGTCAAAGAAATAGAATATGAAATATCACTGAAAAGACATTACCATCAGAAGCCTGACCCAGCTGGTACTCAGAGATTACCATTCACCCTCAAAATTTCCTCAGAGCACACTGCCCTCCCCAATTCCAAAATATTAACTTATTTAACCCAAACATGGAACAAGAAAACATTGTTGCTGTTTTAATGTGAAGTTTGTACCCTATGGCTTGAGTGAGGCCCAGGAAGCTTACAGCTTCACAAACAGGAAGGTGTGATGAATGTGCCTTGAATAACCACCATCTGAGGTATGTTCAGGTTGCAGTATTGTACTGATAGTCCTTTTCGTTTGACAGGATGTCATGGCATCAGAAACCATGAAGGCACCCATGTGTCTGGTGGAAAATAGGAACAAGCAACTATCAGTGAATCCAGGAGCCATTCAGATTCTTAACAGTATTTCTCAGCCTGTGGTGGTGGTGAGCATTGTGGGAATGTACTGTACAGGGAAATCGTACCTGATGAACTGCCTGGCTGGACAGAACAAAGGTGAGTGTTGTTCTGGACAGAGGGCCATTGCCTGAGCTCCTTACAGTGTAGGTTCTTATTTGTGATAGAGTCACATATGGAAAAGCCAATCTACCAGGAAAAGAAAAGTAAGTTCCAACTTTGAGTTAATGATAGGAATGATTCCTTTTTCATTGTTTAACTTCTGTTAATGAAATAACCCATGCTACTCCTCAGGATCCATTCAGTTTGTTTGTTTCAGCCTTTATGTTTTTATTTTATATTTTTTTGTTTATTGACATGTTTTACATGTTCCCTCTCACTTCCCTCCTCCCCTGACCCTCACCAACCCCCTATCCAATCCCATTTCTACTCCTTAGAGAGGGTAAGGCTTTCTGTGGGAGAACTTCAAAGTCTGTCATATCAATTCAATTAGTTTTTATTAATATTCTCTCCTCTACATTTGTACTCGTGTCTCCTCTTTTTAGAAAAAGTGCTTTGTTTATGTGTGGAATGAGCCTATCACATTAATGTGACTTTATTATGTAACATGATAACTGCTCCTGGGCTCCACATTCCACCATGAGTATCCTGTACCTCATTTACCATTTTATAAAGTAAAATTATATTCTTTCAATTTCTTGTCTACTCCCCCACAACCTCTATATGTTTCAAGTCACCATTTATTTTAAAATTCAACTTAAATGTTTATTTATATATTTATTTCTTTTTCTGGCTGTGATTTCAATTATACCAGGATGGCCTTGAACTCGGTGTGACTGGAAATGATGTTGAATTGATTTTCCTTTTTCTGCTCAGGCTTTAAAGCCTGTCTGTTCGGACTTATCCTTGTCATCAGCAGCCTTCACTCCACTTAACTCTGAAGATCCTCTTCCATTTACATCTCGGACCCTTACTTGGCATGGCCAACATAACTGTCTTATTCTTGAGTTTTAAAATAGATGGTAAATGAAGTCAGATGCTTATGATGAAATGGAGACAACCCCGTTCTATTTACAGGGAAATTCTGCCATGTTGAAATAGAACAATTCCTTAGCTGCTTGGCATGACTGCTAACATGTATTTACATTTTCCTCTTCTCTTCAGGCTTTGCTCTCCGTTCCACAGTACAGTCTCAAACCAAGGGCATCTGGATGTGGTGTTTGCCCCATCCCACCAAGGCAAATCACACCCTCGTCCTTCTAGACACCGAGGGTCTCGGGGATGTAGAGAAGGTGAGTCACAGAGTGAGTGGTAGATGAAGTTACTCTTGATTTCTCCTTGTGGTATAGTAATCTCCCACAATTCAACATATAGTGTGTAATTTTTCTGTCTAGAAACAAAATTGTAGAAGATGAGTTAAACTTGGTGCTTTCAGTCACACTTCTAGGAAAACGAAAATATCAAATATTTGTTAGGTAAAGCATTTATTTCTTTTCAAAGAAATGAGTAATTACACTGTGTTTAACCAATACTTTTTAAGCAGCTCAGTCTTACTCCCTTGGCCTTAGCTTTCGGGACACTGGTGAGCAGAGAAAGGGCTCTGCCCTGATGCAGGTGTCCTAACCTTCTGCAGGTGCCCTTAGTCTGCTGCTATTGATGCATCAGTATTTAAACAAGGTGGGCTCCCACGAGGGCAGGCATATGGTGGGTATTTATTAGCATAAACCCCTTGATGAAATACCGTGGAATATGGGGGTTGAAGGGGAGTAAAGCAGAGGGAAATGGGCACATTCCTAAAACTTATTCAATTCCATGGAAGCCATGTCTCAAAAATGATTCCACTGCCTTGAACTCTTGAACTGGAACAACAATTAATGATTGTGAGTTGGCCATGGAGACTTTTCTAATCATCAGGATGGTGTCGTTCATCACCACTCACCAGAGCTTGTGTGTTAGTACTGCCTGGAACCTCGCCACTCACCACAATATTGGCTTCCCCACAGCTGATAGGTGTAAAGCTGACCTAAAAGAGAAGCAGAGAGAAAATGATCCATCTCAAAAGTTAAGGGAAGACTTAGGTACCATGTGAACAGTGCATTTAGAAGTCAGCATTGAGTTTTGATGGCATTTACTGTGGATATTTATCATCTACACACACTCACACACACACACACACAATATGCAGCAAGGCTGTAAGACCACACTTCTAGGGTTTTTATAAAACCAAACATTCTTTGATGAATTTTCAGATATTTTATAATATAAAATAAATTAGGTAAGTGATATTTCTTCTTTCCAAAGTGCAGTTAGGGAGTCTATTTCCCTTTAGAATCATATACCAGACAAATTTATCCTGGCAGTATTTACAGATTGTATTCTTCAGTGCATTTAATACTGCTGATTTTCCTAACTAGTTACTTTTAAATTTTGGCATATGGGTAAATTTTTTCATCAAAAATCCATGGAGAATCTCCTACCCATAAATTCTAGTTTTGCATTGATTTAAGGGCTCAGGACTAAATTTTATAAACCATTTACAGAAAATTTCTAGATTAGACTATAACTTAGACAGTAGTATAATTTATATAACAAAATTACCTGACTTTTAAAGTCCATTGTAATCTTGCCTCTGAATTGAGTCCAACCTTTCCCCCCTCTGGTAGCAAATAGAGTGGCTTTATGCAGATTGGAGGTTTTCTACAGTATTGATTTTCTGATGATACTTCTGCTGGGGTTTGCCTCCATGATAACATCAGTTCATCATGTCCTTATCCCATCAAGTCCTTAACACTTTGTGGTGGGCTCTCAGAACATCTTAGTAGATACTATTCTTCCAACTGTCTAAATTGATATTCTTTCTTAAGACATATTGAATTTAATGTATGAAGATCTTGCAATCCTCTTAACTATCATTAACAGGAAAGCCTAAGTTTGTAGAATTAAAATATAAATTTATCGTTGCCATTTCTGCTGAGAAGTGCTGGTATCAATGGCAGTCAGGTTATACAGCAGGTGACAACTAGTGTTCAGCAGGTTGACCCTCCAGACAAATAACTCTCTGATCAGAAGCCCCCCCTTGGATAAGTTTTGGCGTTTCTGACTGTAAATGCCCAGTGGTTTTTGTCTGGGTATTTTACCTACTCCTTTTATGTTTATCTCATGAAAATATTCCATTTGAACACACACACACACACATAAATATATATATGTGTATATATACACATGTATATGTGTATATATTAAAGATGGCTTCTATTTATGTTGTATAATTTTGATGAATAGAAATGATACTACGATTTTTTCATTATTCAGTATTTTCAGTCACAAAGACAGCAATTTTTAGAACAATAACAGAAATCTGGTTGTCCATAGAGACAAAAGAACAAGGACAAATCCCAAGTGTTTGTTGCTGATTCAAGGTCAGGCTTGAGATAACTTTGATAGACATAAATATCATGAAGTAATAAACGTTCTACATATACTGCCTACTATTCAAGATTCAGCTAAATAATTGAGACTGTTAAGCCCTAAATTTTAATGCTATGTCTGGGAACCCAAATCAACTTAAAGTTATGGAAATGGCCAAACATTCCTCATTGGTCTGTCAATGTGACCTCCCTAGCCTGAGAAAAACTGTGTGACCTTGTGTTATGAGAATGGGTCAGGCTCTGAAAATGAAAATGTACAGAGGTTCGCTATATAGGGACACTGCTGTGTAGAGAAGTAAGGAGCCTGTGTACAGCTCATTGGCAAGCTATGTAGAGCTATGTAGAGGATCATGAAAGATTTGCAGAAAGAGGAGTTTTTCAAGATCACATCAAGAGTAATTCACCATCCGGTGTGTTTCTTTATTTCCCTTTAGATATAGAAGTTCAGTTCTCACCACATTCACAGATTTTCTTTTTTTTACCTTGGTGCTGATTCAAAGTGATCCCCCAGTTTACAATATACTAATTTAAGATTATCCTTGAAGTATACAAACTATGATGCACCTAGTTGTCATAGATACATGCTTGTTGTTTTTAATTGGATACAAGTAAAATCCTCAGTCATGTCAAGTGTATGGTATAATGTCCAAATGTATTGTGAATGAGTAAGTGCTAGTACCTTCCACTGAACATCTAATTTTATTCCAGATACCATATTGGGTTTTTCGATAGGCTCTACATTACTCCATTTCATAAGAAGGAAGGAAGGAAGAAAGGAAGGAAGGAAGGAAGAAAGGAAGGAAGGAAGGAAGGAAGGAAGGAAGGAAGGAAGGGAAATACTGAAAAGAAAATTATCATCCATCTATTATCAAGAAAAAGTGATCACAAAATATCCCAGTGCGATAATTAAAGCTGAAAAGTGTGCTCATTTCCTTAGGGCTTGTTCCTCTGCAGAACTAATGGAGTAGTTGAAATAGTAGCCAAAAACTCAAGAGAACAAACAAAGGATGAGCTTTAAATGGGAGTTGAGAAGAGTTAGCTCCAAAGACCATCACATGTGTGCCTTCTAGGGTGACGCTAGGAATGATGCCTGGATCTTCGCCCTGGCTGTTCTTCTGAGCAGCACGTTTGTCTACAACAGCATGAGCACCATCAACAACGATGCCCTGGAGAAGCTGCAGTATCCTTCATGGAGCCAAGGCTCAGTCCTCTCTTGAAGAACTTTTGTTAATGAGACTTAGGTGTGGCTGAGCTGCTATTGGTGGATCAGATAGTACAGGAAAGGAAACAAAAATGTTTGTACTTACTTTTTAAATAAAGGGATTGTAAGGGTTGTGATTTTTTTTAGTTCCTTTTCCTTAGTTGAGTGCTGGTTATGTGACAAAACTCACAGATCTCATTAGAGTAAAGTCCTCCACAAGATCTGATACGACAGAAGATGCTGGAGATTTTGTGGGTTTCTTTCCAGATTTCATCTGGGCTGTACGGGACTTCAGCCTGGAGCTGAAGTTGGATGGTCGTTGCATCACGGAAGATGAGTATCTGGAGAATGCTTTGAAGCTGATTCCAGGTATCAGAGCTTAAACTGGATACAGAGTATTTTAGTAAGGGTTGGGATTCACTAAGTACTGCCCATCATATCTGGAGAACATTGGCATTTGAAGCTAGACTGAGTCCATATGCATGGGAACTAAGAGTGTGTTAGAAATACTTAAGGTTAAGAATTTAGACTCATTCAAGAAGAGCAGAGCCCAATATTAATCAAGGATACTTAAAGTTAAGTTGTACTTGACCCAACATGTACCATATAATCAGATGAGGAATAATGGGAAAGTTTTGAAGGCTGAGCACTTATGTTTGTTATGCTCTCTTCTGCTTCTGTTTGCTAAAAATAATTAGATGCTTACTTGTTAGACACAAAAATCTCAATAAAACGCTGCCTGGTGGAATAATCGATATAATATACTAAGGCTAATTTTTCCAAAATATAAATTTAACTTTCAAAAACTTGTGCTGGCATATTCTCCATAAAATTATTTTTAAAATAAACATGGAGGCAACTATCTCTTCAAAAAAATGGAGTGCAATATATTGGAGTGCTCTTACCTGGACTGTGATATGACCATTGCAGTCATGCACACAATAGCATATGTGACTCTATGCAAAAGACCCAATGTAAAAAGGAAAGAAAGGAAAACTGTGACATGAGCATTGGGAAGGAGAAAAGAGTTGGGAAGACAGGATGAAAGGGAAGTAGTGTGTGAATATTTTCACTCAGCCATGTATATGATACCTTTAAAAATCAAAATAGTCTTGTGCAGGAGTACATGGCCAACACAACATGTACTAATTAGGATTTTTGGAAGATTTTTGGTCTCATAATGCTTTGTCTGGAATTTTTGATCTTATAGATTATTTATATACTATGGTTACCAATTTTTTGTGTGTGCATGTTCTAAATGTATAAGTGTGTTTCTGGAGTCTGTGTATATTTCATATAGTTTTCTTCTATATCATTTTTTTTCTGTTTTCTCATTTTGTCCTATTCTAGTTTGTTTTTATTTTACATCCTTATTGTTATTATATGTCTTTTTTCTAATGAAAGGGGTAGAGAAAGGGTATGGATTTGTGTGGGTGGCAAAAAGCAAACTGTCTGGAAGCAGCTGAGAGAGGAAAAGCTATAATCAGAATAATTGTATGAAAACAAATCTGTTTCAATAAATTAACAAATAAAATAATGTAAATCATTAACTGCTTGGTATGTAGCTCAGTTGATAAAGTACTTGTCCAAAATGTGTGAAACCATAGGTTTGATGTCTAGTATGTCCTAATTCAGGTGTGCTAGCACACTACTGCGGTCTCACATTCAGCAGTTGGAGGTAGAAGAATCAAGACCTCAGGGTCTTTTTTGTTTGTTTGTTTGCTTATATAGTGAGTTCAAGGCCAGCCTAGGCTGGGATGTTTCAATTCTTGTATAAAATAAAAAACCAAACATGCTACAAAACCAGCAAGCAACACTATGATTTATTTTTAACCCATCAGATATACCCATGGAAATCTTTTTCCTCTTCCTCAGGGCAGAGTCCCCAAATCCAGAGAACCAACTGGCCCAGGGAATGCATCAGACAATTCTTTCCCAGGAGAAAATGTTTTGTCTTCGACTGGCCAGTGAGTGACCCACAGCTCTTAACCAAAATTGAGAGTATACAAGAAAGCCAATTGAACCCTAAATTCCAGAAGCAATTGAAGAATTTCTGTTCTCATATCCTCACCTATGCAAGTGCCAAGAAACTCAGAGAGGGAATCCTGGTCACAGGAAATCGTGAGTCACTTTTGAAAGGCTTATGCCTTTGGTTGATCACTACAGGGTGAAGTCTGGATTCTTTTGTAGAATTGTCTATACTTTTATAGGAATGTGGGAATGCAGAAACTTGTGTTATATGTAGAAATCCACACTTCTTTATTCAGGAAACTAGAAGGAAGAAAAGAGTAATTTTTATTCAGTATCATGGGGCTTTTGAGGAAGTAGTCCACTGATTCTTATAAATTAGGGAGTGAAAATTTTGTAGTGTGCCCTAAATATTGTGTCTCCTTAGGATTGGGGACTCTGGTGGAGACATATGTGAATGCCATCAACAGTGGGACAGTTCCTTGCTTAGAGAATTCAGTAAAAACATTGGCCGAGCATGAGAACTCCATAGCTATGCAGAGGGGAGCCGACCACTACAGTCAGCAGATGGCCCAGCAACTGAGGCTCCCGACAGACACACTCCAAGAGTTGCTGGATGTGCACGCACCCTGTGAGAAGAAAGCAATTGCTGTCTTCATGGAGCACTCCTTCTTGGATGACCAGTGGAAGTTCCAGAAGGAACATGTGGTAATATGCTTTAGCTTTTGCCCTTACTGATGCTCTAAATTATGATTCCATATAGTATCTTCCATATTATAAAGGAACCATGAGATTCTTATGGGGAACAGAATTCTTCAGCACAAGTATATCCTTTTCTCAATTAGATGTTTTTTGTTTTTAATAGCTTTTTTAAAAAAATATATGTGTGGTGTTTTGCCTATTGCCCACCTGTGCATTAAAGGTATGCAGCACCCATGAAGACTAGAATGGTACATTGGATCTCCTGTATTGGGAAGTATAGATGGTTGGGAGCTCTTCTTGTGGATGCTAGGAATTGAATCTTGGTCCTTTGGAAGAACAGTCACTGTCTTGACTGCTGAGCCACATTCATTTTTATTACTATAGAATAGGTTGGTATGTGCTTAGTGCCTTTAAAAAATATATTGATAAGCCATTGTTCACATGTGCAATATTGGGTATATGGGTCTCTGCTCAGTGCATTCCAATCATGAATCCAAGTGTCGAGTAGACTTGGCTATTGTCTAGAGGCTCTTCTGGCATTAGTGTATTAGTGAGGCATTCTGTCCTTTCTGTTCACATCTCTGGTATTCCTCTATATAATCCACTATAGATAACCGATTTGGGCAGGATCCTATGGTTAAGTAAATATCTTTATTTTTGGCCATTAACAAAGTTTAAGTATTAAAATATTTTTAAATATTTTCTTTCTCAAGAGCTTTCAAGCCAATAATGTGATATCAGAGCTGACAAACTGTTGTTTCTCTTTAAAGTGTATATAAATTAATGAGTTCATGAATACTTAGTGAGTTGACACACAGAAGCTCTTTAGGTTATGACTTCCCTTTTTGGTCAGTAAAGTTCATTTCTCAAAGTTGGTCTGTGCTGTATAATGATGCAGTCACTGGATTCATTACCATCTTATTCTGGAATGATGCAGGATATGGATGCCAAGTGAGGAAACTCTTGTGACAGCAGCATCATTCCAATGACCAGAAATGCTGCCATGATTTTTCTCACTTAGTCTGTCTTTGACCATTCTAAATATGACAAACATCATCCATAGCGAGAAAAATAGCATGATTGTAACTTAAAAGTTTAAGTGTTAAAACTTCAGTCATTTTAATTCCATGCACATAACTGCCGTCAAAGGATTTTGAAGCACTCAATTCTCTGTTTATCACAGACCTACTCAGAACTGACAGATGGATTTGCTTTGCAGATATGTTCACCTGCAACAAAGCATATTCTCCAAGGATGCTGTGTCTCCTCCTGGTTGAATTTTGCATTCATTGTTGATGCATGAACACTCTTCTTCCTAGACCACATAGAAGATCACAGATTTCGTGCCCATTCATCTCACTTTCAGTTTGGGAGCTTAAAGCCAAGGAAGTTAGGAAGGTTTGCAACAGTCACTCAGAGTTGACCAGACAAGGGCTAAAGGAATTCCCCCACCCCTCTTTCTGTCTCAGTCTACTCTGGGACTGTTACATTACTTTATCCAGGAATATCATAGTAGTACCTTCCCTTTAACAGCTTCTTTGTTTTGTCTTTCCCTATTCTCCTGGAAGGACAACAGAGAGAAAAGAAAGAAAGATTTCATAGAACAAAATGAAGCATCATCTCCCAGTTACCGCCAGGCTGAGCTGGAGAAGCTTTCAGAGTACCCAAGGGAGAGCATCTCACTTGGAGATTTCTCTGTTCCTGGTGGGCACAGCCTCTACTTAGAAGCAATGAAGAAGGTTGAGCAGGGCTATTCGCGAGTGCCCAGGAAGGGAGTGAAGGTGAGAAATGAGTGTGGGTGTGATCATACAGCTAGAGCACAGCTAGAGTGGTAACAGATGCTCCTGGAAGCTAAGACAACAGAATCTTCTCTGGAGAGAAATCAGAGTGCACAATTATATCTTGGAAACTCTAATCTTTATATCCACAAAATACTATATGATACTAAATAACTAGTTAATATCCATTTCCTCTGGAGATTTATGACATAATTCAAATAAAATGTATTGAATAATCTGTTCATTTTTTATCAGGATGCATGTTATACAGAAAGAACTTTAATTCTAAGGAAGCAGATGATTTTAGCTAACATGGACAAATAGGAACTAGTTATTAAACTTAAAGTGGTGGAGTTAAGAATGGGGATGATGATGTTGGTGTTGGTGATGGTGATGATTATGCTGATACTAACATA
This sequence comes from Cricetiscus sungorus, assembly GCA_030556225.1. Classification (NCBI taxonomy): domain Eukaryota; kingdom Metazoa; phylum Chordata; class Mammalia; order Rodentia; family Cricetidae; genus Cricetiscus; species Cricetiscus sungorus. Next base: position 128,131 of record JANBXA010000157.1, on the reverse strand, counting down.
CTGAGAACTCATATCATAAATTAACTTAGTATGATAATTCTCATGGGAATAGCAATTTATTACAAATGGCAGAATGAATTAGTTTTTAACAGTATCTCCATTGTACAGTTGAGAGTGTGCTGGACAGAGAAACTCATACAGATTTGCAAAAGAAGCTGGAGAACTTCATTCAGCGTAAAGCAATCATACAGATACGAGTACATTGTTCCAATTGTCAGAGGCCATATACATGAGGATATTCAGATGACTCATTGTGGGTCACTTCTATAGAAGGCAAAGGCAGTTACTACAGTTATTGTTTAAGTAGTTCCCTATGTAGAATAAAATAGGTCATACATTCAATTTCCCTTATAAACATGTTCTTCCTCACACATAGTATATCAGACTTTAGTAATATGAATTCTCATTTGTGCATAGGCATGAAATGCTAAGTATGGGTATCGTTCATAAATTTTCCTTGAAGGACAGCGTTTGCCTAATAGCACTGTGCATGCACTGAAAGCAACTTGAGACCAGATCTATTCTATAAGATGCATTGTAGGTTGCATTGGAATATACTTGAAGAGAACTTGTCATGGATTGATTGACGTAGGGATGGAGATACGTATACTCTATTCAGAAAAGAGTGGATGTATAAACAGTACATAAAAGCAGAAGCATGGTCTGATGGGTTGGGCAAGTTGTTTTGAGAGAAGCATGTGTGTGCATAGTAATATGAGTAAAGGATCAGGCTAGTAAGTGCATCATTAGAAATAAGGAGAGAAGTATACCCTAAAACAAATATGGTCCCAGACAACTAATGTATGCCCTATTCCTGCGTGCCTCATATGTATTTGTGAAACTGTATAGTTGGTTTCTTTTTTATACTCCTTACTCTTTTGGCTTCTTGCTCTTCTGGGGGGGGGGGGCAGACCATGCTCTCAAGTAAATACAGAGGCTTTTCATTATTTATGAATGTGAGCACTTAGCTTGGCTTGCTTCTTGCCAGATTTTCTTGATTTAAATTATCCTATCTACTATTTGCCTCTGGGCCTTTTCCTTTACTTCTGTATATTTTACTTTCACTCTTACTTCTTGTCTGGCTGGCCGGCTGGCCCCTAGAATCCTCCTCTCCTTGTTCTCTTGCTCCTTGATTCTCTTTTCCTCTTATTCTCCTTCTATATATACTCTCTGCATGCCAGATATTTGTTAGACCAATCAGGAGTTAATCAGACACAGCTTCATGCCGTTAAACAAATGCAAGATAAAAGAATGCAAACTGTTGAATCATTAAGCAAATTAATCATTAATCATTTTACAGCATATGCAAATGTCACAAATATTAATATTCTACAAGCGAATTGCACACAATTCTCTATGGGGTGCTACCTCAAGGGGCAATTGGGAGACATTCCTGGGAAAAGAGGTTAAAGAGCTAGAAAAAACTGTTGTAGAGTGGGGTTTTTTAATGTATTTATTTAATTTAGAAACAATCGTATTTTACATATCAATCCAAGTTCACTCTTCCTCCCATCCTCCCATGCCCTCCACCAACTCCCCCATCCCACAACCAGTCCTCAGGGAGAGTGAGGCCTTCCATTTGGTATATCAATGTCTATCACATCATTTGGGGGAGGGCCTAGGCCTTCATCCATGAATCTGGGCTGAGAGAATATCCTTCCATGGAGTATGGGCCTCCAAAATCCATTGTACAATAGGGATAAAAGCTGGTTCCACTCTCAGAAGTCCTATAGATGGTCCAGGCCTCCTGACTGGCACTGACATTCAGAAGGCTTGGTTCAGTCCAATGCTGGTTCCCCAGCTTTATGACTTGGGTTCAGGTGCTCTCACTTGGTCAGGTCAGCTCTTTCTGTGGGATTCTCCAATCTGTTCTTGACCCCTTTGCTCATCCCTCCTCCCCTCTCTACAACTGGATTCTAGGAGTTCAGCTCAGTGTTTAGCTGTAGATGTCTGCTTCTTCTTCCACCTTCTACTGGTTGAAGGCTCTAGGATGGCATATATGGTAGTCATTAATCTCATTATCAGGGGAAAGACATTTAAGGTGGCCTCTCCTCTACTGCCTGCTGCTTAAAATCTTAATTGGGGTCATCCTTGTAGATGTCTTGACATTTTCCTAATGCCAGATTTCTCTTTAAACTGTGATGGCTCCCCCTATTAAGGTATCTCTCTAGCTGCTCTCCTATTTCTCCACTGACTCAGTCTTCTTGATTCCATATGTTCTCTCCCCCTCCACTTCTCTCTTATTTTCTGCCACCCATCCTGCCTTAGCCTGTTCTCCCAACTAGCTCAGGGGATCTTGTCCCTTTCCTATTCTCCAAAGGGCCATGTGTGTATCTCTTAGGGTGCTTCTGATTCCCTAGCGTCTCTAGAGGTGTTGATTGTAAGCTGGTGATCCTTTGATCTATGTGTAATATCGATATATAAGTAAGTACATACCATGTTTTTATTTCTTTGTCTGGGTTACCTCACTCAGGATTGTTTCTTTCAGTTCCATTCATTTGCTTGTAAATTTCAAGATTCCACATTTACCCCCACTAAGTAGTACTCCATTGTGTAAATGTACCACATTTTCTTTATTCATGCTTCAGGTGAGGGACATCCAGGTTGCTTCAAGGTTCTGGTTATTACAAACAACACTGCTATGAACATAGTTGAACATATGTCCTTGTTGTATGACTGTGACTATGCATCTTTTAACTATAAGCCCAAGAGTGGGATTGCTGGATCTTGATTCCCCTTTTCCTGAGAAACTACTATACTGATTTCCAAAGTGTTGACACAAGTTTGCACTCCCATCAACACTGGAGGAGTGCTCGCCTTTCTGCACATCCTCTCTGGCATAAACTGTCACTTGTGTTTTTGATTTAAGCCATTCTGGCAGGTGTAAGAGGTTATCTCAGAGTTGTTTTGATTTTCACTTCCCTGATGGCTAAGCATGTTGAGCACTTTCTTAAGTGTCTTCCAGTCATTTTAGATTCCTCCATTGAGAATTCTCTATTTTTTTTCTGTACACAATTTTTTTAATTGGATTATTTGGTGTTTTGATGTCTAGGTTCTTGAGTTCTTTGTATATTATGGAGATCAGCTGTCTGTCAGATGTGGGGTTGGTGAAGATCTTTTCTCTTTTCCCATTCCCTGAGATTCTGTTTTGTCTTGTTGACTGTGTCCTTTGCCTTGCCGAAGCTTCCTGGTTTCAGGAGGTCCCATTTGTTAATTGTTGATCTCAGTGTCTGTGCTACTGGAGTTACGTTCAGGAAGCAGTCTCCTGTACCAATTCATTCAAAGGTACTTCACACTTTGTCTTCTAAGAGGTTCAGTCTAGATAGATTTATGTTGAGCTCTTTGATCCATTTTGACTTATATTTTGTTCATGGCAATATACAAGGTTCTGTTTGCAGTCTTCTACATGCCAGCATCTAGTTATGCCAGCTTCATTTGTTGAAGATGCTTTCTTTATTTCCAGTGTATAATTTTAGCTTTTTTCTACGTGTTTCTAGGTGGGTGGATTAATATTGGGGTTTTCAATTCAATTCCTGTAGCCTACTTGTCTGTTTTTGTGCTCAAATAAAGCTGTTTTTTATTATGATAGCTCTATAACAGAGCTTGAAGTCGGGAGTAGTGATTCCTCTGGATGTTTCTTTATTGCATAGGGTTGTTTTGGCTATCCTGGGTTTTTTGTTTTTCCATATAAAGTAGAGTATTATTCATTCAAGGTCTGTGAAGATTTGTGGTGGTATTTTAATTGGGATTGTTTTGAATGTGTAGATTGCTTTTGGTAAGACTGACATTTTTACTATGCTGAGCCTATCTATCCAAGTGCATGGGACATATTTCCATTATCTGGTACCTTTTTGATTTCTTTCTTTATATACCCAAGTTTTTGTCATAAAGGTCTTTCACATGTTTTGTAACAGTTGCCCCGTGATATTTTATGTTTGTGTCTGTTGTAAATGTTAATGTTTCTCTGATTTCTTTTGCAATCCATTTATAATCTATATATAGTAGGGATACTGATATTTTTTTAGTTAATCTTGTATTCTGAAACTTTTCTCAAGGTGTTCATCAGCTCTAAGAGTTCCCTGGCAGAATTTTTCAGGTCACTTATGTAAACAATCATATCATCTGCAAATAGTGAAAGTTTGACTTCTGCCTTTCCAATTGGTATTCTCTTGATCTCCTTTCGTAATTTTATTGCTCTAGCTAGATCTTCAAGTACAATATTCAGGAGATATGGAGAGAGTGGCAAACCTTGTCTTGTTCCTGATTTTAGAGGAATAATATTGAGTTTTCATTTAATTTAGTGTTGGCTGTTAGCTTACTATATATTGTCTTAATCATATTTAGGTATGTTCCTGTTGTTCCTGATCTCCCCAAGACCTTTATCATGAAGGGGTGTTGGATTTTGTCAAAGGCTTTTTCCAGTATCTAGTAAGATGATTATGTGTTTTTTCTTTTGTCAGTTTGTTTATATGGTGGATTACATTCTTACATTTTCACTTTTTAAAATCTTTTTTATTTATTTTTTCTTACTTTACATATTGATCCCACTTTCCTCTTCCCCCCTCCATCCTCCCATGACCCCACCCAACATGCCTCCCACACTTGTCTCATTCCCCACCCAACTCCACAGTAAGGGTGAGGCTTCTAGGCCAGATCATCCTGTCAAGTCAATTGGAGTAGGGCCTAGGCCTTCCTGCCTGCCTCTAGGCTAAAGGAGCATCCCTCCATGGGGAATGTGTTCCCCATGTCCTTTCACGCATCATAAATACATCGTGGTTCCACTGTCAGAGGTCCCATAGACTACCCAAGCCTTCTAACTGGGACCCAAGTCCAGCGGATCTGAGTTGGTCCTATGTTGGTTTTCTAGCTATCCGTCTGGGAACCATGAGCTCCTGCTTGTTCAGGTCAGCTGTCTCTGTAGATTTCTGCATCCTGGGCTTGACCCTTCTGGTCATTACTCCTCCCTCTCTGCAGCTGGATTCCAGTAGCTCAGCTCAGTGTTTAGCTGCAGGTATCTGCTTCTGTTTCCATCAGCTACTGGATAAAGATTTGTCTATCTCATTGTTTTTCTCAAAGAATCAACTCTCCGTTTCATTAATTATTTGTATTGTTTTCTTTGTTTCTACTTTATTGATTTCAGTCCTCAATTTGATTATTTCCTGGCATCTACTCCTCCATGTGTGTTTAGTTCTTTTTGTTCTAGAGCTTTCAGGTGTGCTGTTAATTCTCTAGTGTGATTATTCTCCTGTTTCTTCATGTGGGCACCTAGTGCTATGAATTTTCCTCTTACAACTGCTTTCAAAGTGTCCCATAAGTTTGGGTATGTTGTATCTTCATTTGCAATGAATTCTAGAAGTGTTTAATTTCTTTCTTCTTCCTTGTCCCAGGAGTGATGCCATTGAGCATTATTCAAATTCCATGAGTTTGTAGGGTTCCTGAAATTTGTATTTCTGTTGAATTCTAACATTGAGCCATGGTGATCCGATAAGATACAGGGCCTTATTCCATTTTTTTGTATCTGTTGAGGTTTGTTTTGTAGTCAAGTATGTGTTGATTTTAGAGAAGGCCCTATGTCATGCTAAGAATAAGGTATAATCTTTTACATTTGGATGGATTGTTTTATAGATGTCTGTTAAACCCAATCGTTTTATAACTTCTGTTTATTTCCTTTGTTTCTTTTTAATTTTCTGTTTAGTAGTCCTATCCATTGGTGACCAGGGGTGTTGAAGTCTCCTACTATAAGTGTGTGGGGTTTTAGGTGTGATTTGAGTTTTAGTAATGTTTCTTTTATGAATGTGGGTGCCTTTGTATTTGGTGCATAGATGTTTAGAATTCATAGTTAATCTTGATGGACTTTTCCTGTGATGAATATGATTTATCTCTTTTGATTAATTTTAGATTGAGTTCTAACTTGTTAGATATTTGGATAGCTACATCAGCTTGTTTCTTAGGTCCATTTGACTGGAAATCTTTTCCCAACCTTTTACTCTGAGGTAACATCTGTCTTTGAAGTTGAGGTGTGCTTTTTGTATGCAGCAGAAGAATGGTTCCTGTCCTTGTATGCACTCTGTTAAACAGTGTCTTTATATAGACAAGTTAAAACCATTATGACTGAGGGATATTAATGTCTATTGGTTGTTAGTTCTTGTTTGTTTTGGATTTGTTGTTGTTGTTAATGATACTGTGTGTGGATTCCCCCACCTTTGCTTTTGGATTTTGTTAAAGTGGGATTATCTATTGCCTAAGTTTTTGTGAGTGTAATTAACTTCCTTGTGCTAGAGTTTTCCTTCCAACATTTTATCTAGGGTTGGATTGTGGATATGTATGTTTAAATCTGGTTTTGTCATGGAATATCTTGTTTTCTCCATCTACAGTGATTGAAAGTTTGCTGAGAATAGTAGTCTGGGCTGGCATCCATGTTGCCTTAGTGTGTGTAGAAGATCTATCCAGGACATTCTAGCTTTCAGAGTTTCCACTGAGAAATCAGGTGTCATTCTGATAGAACTGCCTTTATATGTTACTTTGCCTTTTTCCTTTGCTGCTCTTAATATTCTTTTTTGTTCTATATATTTGGTGTTTGATTATTATGTTTCGAGGGGACTTTTCTGTGGGCCAGCTTATTTAGTGTTCTGTAAGATTCTTGTTCTTTAATAGGCATGTCTTTTGTTAAGTTGGGAAAGTTTTCTTCTATGTTTTTGGTGAATATGTTTTCTGTACCCTTGAGGTAGGTTTCTTCACCTTCTTCTATACCTATTATTCTTAGGTTTGATTGTTTCACTGTATCCCATATTTCCTGGAACTTTTGAGTCAGGGATTTGTTGAAATTAAGATTTTCTTTAGTTGATGAATCTATTTCCTCTAGAGAATCTTCAACACCACAGATTCTCTCTTCCATATCCTGTATACTGTTGGTTATGGTCACATCTGTAGTTCCTGATCATTTACCCAGCTTTTCTATATCTAGCATTACCTCACTCTGTTTTCTTTATTGTTTATATTTCCGCTTTCAAGCCTTGAATTGTTTGAATTGTTTCCTTCACTTGTTTGGTTGTTTTTATTGTCTTTTTTGCTTTCTATGAGAGTTTTGTTTTTTGATTTTGTTTCTTGATTTTTTGTTTGTGTTTTCCTCTATTTCTTGAATTTTTATTGATTTTTTCTTCCATTTCTTTAATGGATTTTCTCATTTCCTCTTTGAGGGTCTGTATTTATTATCTTCATAATGTTGTTTTTAAGGTCATTCTCTTCCTTTTCATCTGCGTTGAGATGTTCTGGTCTTGCTGGTGTAGAGTCCCTAGACTCTAGTGGCATCATATTGGCCTTTCTGTTGTTGAATGTTTTCCTAAACTATCATCCTCCTATCAATTCATAAGTGGGTGCGTTTGGGGGGTCTCTCCCTCTCCTCTCCCAGTGGGTGTATGTAGGCAAAGACTGGTGTATCAGCAGATTCAAGATGAATTGGTCTGCTAGAGTGTGTCTACTACAAGCTGAGAAGATCCAGGAAACTGCAAGAAGGGGACAGAGAAGATGGACCTGAGAAGAGCCCACACTTACCTCTCCCCTGGTGGGTGTAAGCAGGCCCAGACTGCTATGTTGGCAGACTGGGGATGACTTGGCCTGACTGTGTGGGTCCACTATAAGGCCAAGCAGAACTCTACAGAGTGTTTTTTACATCTCAGCAAAGAGCATAGAATTTGTTACAGCCTTGTATTAAAGAATTCACATGGGTACTTAACCAGGACTCAAACATTGTAGTCAGGTTAGTAATTTCATTGAATGATAACTCTTCCATGAAATGAACTCATATGGCCACTTAAAGGTTTCTCTCTTCTGGTACCCAGGCAAGTGAGGTGTTCCAGAACTTCCCAAAGTCACCAATCCTTATGGAAGACTCTAACTTGCAGTCGTCTAAAGCCCTCACTGATGGACAGAAAGCCATTGAAGGTACAGAGATAGGCTCAGTTCTCAGAGAGTTCCTGTAAAGCCCTCTAAGTTATGGACAAAAAGATACCCACAAAAAACCAAGGTGATCCGCTCGCATCCTCTAGTAGATCTTAAACTCATAATATGGGCTGGTGCTGCATGACTAGATGGTCAGTATATTTCTATCACATATGTAATCATGACTATTTATAGGAAGAAACAGAGTTTCTATGGAATAATCAGCATGGTCTATATGATAATGAGGGTAGTTCTCAGTTATGAATGTCTTTCTTCTCTCTCTAAAATCCCTGTGGGACAGTCAAGCTGCCCAAGAAGGAGGAGCTAATGAGGCAGCAACAGAAAGAGCAAAAGGAAGCAAAGGAGGCTCAAATGAGAACTATTTCAGAAAACGAGACCCAGCTCCGGAGGAAGATTCGGATGGAAAGGGGGAACCTTCTGTAGGAGTTGCAGGAAGTGCTGAATCACAAAATAATGGTGAGGACAGATGTGGATGGGAGTGCCTGGTAGACCAGGGAAGAAAAAGGGAGACATTGTCAATGAAAATATGACCCAGAGAGAACGACCAAAGACATGTGATCATGAAAAGCTCAGATCTGCCGATGATCCTGGTGAAGGCTTTAATTCTAGAAATGCACCATCTTCTGTGGTGTTAGTAATCTAAAGAGAGTTGGATTGAAGAGAAAATAAACATCCACAGGGGCAGCTCTTATGAATTGTAGAGTACATTCATTTTACTCCAAATGAAAATCCCCCAGCTCAGCACTCCTAAGAATTCTTAGCACATCTGGCCAGGGTATCAGTTTGCAATGATCAGATTAGTCATCTTATGAACTGGAAGTCAGATTAATCATCTTTCTGAAGCCCACCGTGTCTGCTTCCAGATTTGGTTGGTGCAGTGTACAGAACTAGAGTACAGTAGAGACTTTCTCCCAACCCAGAGCATGACAGCTCTGCTCTCTGGGCAGCTGTCAGCACCACCACTTGTTATACAGACCACAGATGGGGTTGGCTCAGTTCAGAGAACCTGGGACTGAAAGAGCATTAAAGCCATAGCTGTCCAAATGGCATTGTGCTTTATCCCTTGTTCTCAGTGCTGTCCTATCCTTAATTCCCCTCCATCACAGGGAGAGAATTGTAACCAAATATCAGCCATATCTGCATTCACTCTTCAGGTCCAAAACTGTGAGATTTTAGAGAAACTTGTCAAATGTATTTTTTATACAAATGAAGGAAACAGGTACACATTTGAACAGCTGATGTTAATTATGAAATATTAGCAGTGTATATTCTTAAATATGGACTCTCTCTTTTGTAGCCAATATAAAAAACATATCATGAAGGAGCTGGGAAGAAAGTGGATGAGTTTAAAATGAAGATAAAGCCAGTAGCAGAAAAAAATGACAGCATTGAACAGAACTCTTCTGATGAAGTTCTAACTGTGCTGAGTGAAATACTGGTGAACATATTCAGCTCACAAATTGAAAGGTTACTGAAGCATTGGTGACAAGTTGGCACTCTTTTGTAGTGTGTATGTCAAAAGATTGATTCAAGGGCAGTTTTAAATTAAGGGCTATCAAATTATGTCAGAGACTGACAGCTTAGGAAGTCTATGGAAGTACTCTTCATAAAAAAAGGTTACTATATACAGTGACAGATGTGCATAAGCCTCATTATGATGACTATTTTAAAATGTGTATGTACATCATTTATGAACCTGTAAACCTTGTATGTATACAGTAAAAACAACTTCCAAGTATATTGTGTGGTCCTTTCATGAAAAACACTACCCTACAACAAGGCTGAACACTAGACAGCAGCTTACCAGTGTCATCTCTGATCAGTGAATGCATACTGACTGATTAGTATAAACATTCAACAGGGAAAAGTTACAATTTGGCTGGTTGACATTTCAGAGGAGTAGATTTGTTTACTATTGAAATCACTCCATTAGAATCACTCAGAAAAACATTATGAGAAAAAATATCCATGTACAAACTTGAGTGTCTTTGTGTGTATGTGTGTGAGAGGGGGTGGATAGAGAGAGAGAATTCACTACTCCAGTGTATTGGTATATTTTGATAATTTTATGAAATTGCAGATAAATTTGGACAATGTAAATTGGTGAGAAATTTACTCACTAAGATTGACCTGTGAGCTAGTCTGTGTGGTGTTGTATTGTCTGACTGTCAAATGGGGATGGCTTAGTCCAGTGTGAGTGATGCATCCCCTGGGCAGATGTTCCTAGATGGCATAAGAAAGAAAATGAGCAAGCCAGGATGAAGTTAGTCTGTAAGCATCACTCCTTCATGGCCTCTGTATCAGCTCCTGCCTCTAGGTTCTGGCTTTGAGTTCCTGCCCTGACTTCCCTCATTAATGGAGTGTGGCCTAAGAGTTGTAACATGATAAAAACCCTTTTCTCCCCACTTACTTTCAGTCCTGGTGTTTATATCAGCAATAGAAGCCCTAACTCAGACACCTATTTTCTCTGCCTTGGGGCTCACATGCTGCCTCATCGATCCTTGAGGGGGGAGTTTGGACCCTAGAATTTACATTTTCTGTTCCTCATGTATGCTTGAATCATTCCGTTGGCTTTCTTGCTTTCCTGCATATACAAAGACACATCTTCTCCACCACTTCCATGGTTCATCTTTGCCTTTGCCTTCGGCCTTTGCCGTTGCTTAGATGTGAGCATCACTGTGCTCTCTCTCCCCTTTTGGTATTCTATCCTACATGTTCCTTGTCTCACTCAGTGTTTACATTTCTCTTAGTAGTAAATACACTTCCCTGATAACTGCAGTATCGGAAGTCCTAGGAATCAGCACCTAGCCCACAGGTGTTGTTACATCAAAGATCAATGTCATCTTACTTAGTCTCTGGTTTCATAGTCATCTGGTTTAGCATTTAGTACAGGGTTAGTGTAGTGAATGGTGGAATATTCTTCTCAACATGGAGTAAGTGTATTGTATGTTAGTTTTCCTGTGATGTTTCTTATGAAATAAGTAATGGAATTTCTTTTTAAAAGCAAATTCCTGTTTTGCTCCAACAAGAAAGGAGCAGATTTTCCAGAAATAATCCCACTGCGTGACTAATTCTTCTTTACTTCAGTTTCTGGACACACGTGAACAACAAATGAAGGGCAGTCCATTTCTAGCAACCTTTAATTGACCTGCAGGGATTTCCATCCCTTATTATCTAAAGACTTTTTTGCTTTTCTGTAGTGGCAGATATAAAAACAATACACAAACCTCTTTCTCTCATCAGCCAGCATTAGTGTTTCTACATTTAATATGATGGCCTGAGACAATTTTACTTCATCCCATTTGGCCTAGAAAAGCCAAAAAGTTAGAAACTAAAAATAAACTTTTTCTTTTTTCTTGGCTGGAAAACCTTTGTACATGTACATTTTAAAACAATGCCTGAGATTTGGTATATGCCTAAGAGGGTCTATCTTCAGTCTTCTACACACCATCATCCACTTGTGCCAGCACCATTTGTTAAAGATGCTTTCCTCCTTCCGTTGTATATGTTTAGCTTTTTGTCACAAAGCAGATGTTTGTAGGTCTGTAGGTTAATGTCAGAATTTTCAATTAGATTTCATTGGTCTACCTGTCTATTTTTGTACCAATACCAGGCTGTTTTCAGGAATATAGCTTGTAGTATAGCTTAAAGTCGGGGATGGTGATGCCTCCTGAAGTTCCTTTATTGTACAGAGTTGTTTTTAGCTATCCTGGGTCTTTAGTTTTTCCATATAAAGTTGATTATTATCCTTTCAAGATCAGTGAAGAATTGTGCTAGGATTTTAATGGGGATTGCATTGAATCTGTAGATTGCTTTTGGCAAGATTGCATTTTTTACTATGTTTATCCTACCTATCCAAAAGCATGGAATATCTTTTTATTTTCTGGTATCTTCTTTAATTTCTTTCTTTAAAGACACAAAGTTCGTGCTATATATGTCTTTCACTTGTGTAGTAAGCATTCCCCCAGGATAATGTTATGAGTAGTTTTTCCCCTGTAGGCCTGAAGCTACCACCACGCCAGCCCCAAATAACACAAAGAGAAGCTGTATTTGATATGATTCTGTAGGACAGTTACTAGTTTCTTATCAGCTAGCTCTCTTTTAAATATTAACCCATTTCTATTAATCTAAGTACTTCCACGTGGTCTTATCTTACCGGAAATAGGGGCTGGCATTCTTCTCTCTCTGTCCTCCATCTTGGATCTTCTCCCTACTACTTCCGGAATCCTCCTTGTCTCCTAGTCTTACCTATCTTGATTTCCAATTGGCCAACAGTGCTTTATTCATTAACCAATAAGAGAAACATATTTGCAAAAATGACATCTCCTATCGGGATACATTATTTTGTTTGTGGCTATTCAAAAGGGTGATGTTTCTTTGATTTCTTTCTGAGCCCCCAAAACAGATTCTTAATATGCATTCCACATTTAACATCAACAGTCTTGCATTTGGTAAGAGAGGCACTGTCTTATTCCTAAAGGCACAACACTTATCATTAGACTTCTAACCCTACACCTGCTGGGAACCTCTTATTTTTCAAAGCAAGAAACAGTTATTCTCTGCCAGGCCCCAGGCCACTACTAATATACATTTGGAAAATGCTTTTGCTGACAAGACTACTGGAGAGGCCAGGCAACACCCCCAGCCTCCTTCCCCTATCATCTTCTTATCTTCTTGACCTAATTCTACTTCTGTGTTTTTTTTTTATGTTCTTTTTTAAAATTAAAATTTGAAACAAGCTTATTTTACATATCAATCCCAGTTCACTCACCCTCCCATCCTCTCCTGTCTTCCCATCAACTCCCATCCTACCCCTTTTCTGTTCCTAGGAAAGGGATGGCCTTCCATGGGAGTCTTCAAAGTCTGTTATATCATTTGGAGCAGGGCCTAGGCCCACCCCCAAGTGTCTACGCGGAGGGAATATCCCTCTATGTGGGTGAAATGGGCTCCCAAAGTCCATTCATATACTAGGGCTAAATGATGATCCACTACCAGAGGCCCCATAAACAGCCTAGTTCTCCTAACTAACACCCACATTCAGGAGGTCTGGGTTGGTCCTATACTGGCTTCACAGCTATCAGAGGGAGCATAAGAGAGGGAGTTACAAGGAAGAGGAGTAGAGAGATGGGCATGAGACTGAATGAATCAGGGAAAGAATAGAGGAGAACAAGAAAAGAGATACCATGATAGAGGAAGCCATTATAGGTTATAAGAGAAATCTGGCACCAGAGAAATGTCCAGAGATCTACAAGAATGACTCCAACTAACAATCTACCCAATATTGTCATGACCTCATGACTAGAGTACCAAGCTGGTGGAGGATGTCAGGATTGAAGCACTTAACAGACCACCATGAGGAGTGAAGAAACTGCTGTTTATTACAGAGAATTATGGGCTTATATACCCAAGCCAGGGGATAGGCTCAGCACAGGAGGAAGTCATGCACCACCCATACCTGGGGTCAAGGTATGGGCACTGAGCACCAGAAAGTTCTGAGAACAACCTTGTTTGCTCAACCTTGAGAGCATGGAAATTCTACAGCTGCGTGCGGAGGAAGAGAGCTGTAAGTGATTAAATTTCCCAACACAATACTGGAGAGGCTACCTAAAATGCCCTTCCCCAATAGTGAGATTGGTGGCTACCTTATATGCCATCCTAGAGCCTTCATCTAGTAGCTGATGGAAGCAGAAGTAGACACCTACAGCTAAATACTGAGCCAAACTCCTGGAAACCAGTTGCAGAGACAAAGGAGTGATGAGCAAAGTGTCAAGACCAGGCTGGAGAAACCCACAGAAACTACTGACTAGAATTCTACTTTTCTAAGCCTAATTCTTCCCTACATCCAAAGGCAAGACCTCTAGACCATGGTAGCATTTACAAGTCCCCAGGCCTGGCTCATTCTACAGTTCAGGTACTGTCACCCTGACACCTTTCTTGACAGTTGTTCACAAGTTCTTTGATGCTGAGTCCTGACCACTGTACCACTTCCTCGAAAGTCTCTTTTCTACCCTCCCCTTTCTTCACTCCTGAAGGCTATTTCCTAAGTATGCTTCACTTGCCCTCAAACTTCGCAACAGAGGGCCTTGTGACCCCTTCCTTCAATCCACAATAATTTTTCTGGGAATCTGGGGGTAGGGAGCAGGCAGATATATTTCACACATATGCACCCTAGGCAAAACAAAACAAAGCAAAGCAAAACAAAAAAAATCTTGTTCCTATGGTAGACACCTTCTCAACATGGGTAGACTCTGTCCCTTGTCTAAGACTTCAGAAGTGATGTTTCCATGTCATAAATGATATTTTGCCCATATTTTGACTTCTTAGGTCTAAAAACATTTACTTTAGAGGTACAGTGGCACATTCCATGCTTTACCCAGTCCTCAGGAAATGAAACAAGTACTAATGGCCTTGCTAAATCTCACGTATAAAATCTGTATCTGGGCCTTCACTCAACTCCTATCTCTCACCCTAACTTGCATTCAGGCCATGCTCTGGACCCCCTCCTTCTTCAGCCCTTATCAGCTTATGTATGGTGGTCCTTTACTTTTGGGAAATTTACTTTTTCTAGAACAAGTCCCACTCCATACACATGTACCTTCCCTCATTCTCTTAAGACACCCTGTTTAAGAACAAGCTAATCATGTTCTCCCTCAATAGCCTACCGGTCCTATTATCAAAACCATTTTTCCAAGAGAATAAGTATCCAAAAGACTCTCACTCATAGGCCCTTGGCCCACATTGATTGGGTCCACATTTGTCATCGTTACTGTCCCAACAGCATCAGGGAGTTGAGATGTGGATTCATCTGTCTCAATTTGAGCTCTGGACTCCTGGCCTGATAAGTGCTCCTGTGGGTAGATGGGACCAGGAATGCTTAAGATTTCCTGCATAGTGCCTATCTTTGAGCAGCTCTTTCCTCCCACACATGCCCATACTTTATTTTTATTATGACTGCTCCTGTCACTTAGGTTCTCCTGAGGGACGATGCTTCTGGTATAATTTCCTCAGGTCTAACATTCCCTGCAAGCTCAAGCCCTTGTTTTGGACAAGTATTAGAAAACACTTTAACCTCCATCTGATGTCCCTTCAGAGCTGGAAGTATACAGAGGACTGCTGTTACCCTTGTCAACAAAAGGCTGAATGGTAGGTCACAAAACAGATTTCAAAACTGACAATGCTGCTTGCAACATTCTAAGAGGAGGTCCGGGTCCACAGCAGGCCAGAGTCTTACAGGTGAAAGAAGGATTGTAACAGGGTAAAGAGAAACCTAAACTAGGCATTCCTCCAGAATTTTCCAAGGGAATGCTTCTAAACTTTCCTAATGCTGCAACTCCTTAATACAGTTCTCCATATTGTGTGGACTCCCAAACATAAAATTAGTTTTGTTGCTACATCATAACTGAAATTTTGCTGCTATAATGAATCTTAATGTAAACGTCTGATATGCAGATGGGTTTAGGCAACCCTGTGAGGATGGTTTGACCCTGCCCAGAAGTTGAGAACCATAGCTCTAAAGCAAGCTTCTGTTTGAGGGGAAAGCACAACAATATCCCTTCTCCATCCCCAACAGCAGTGTGTATCTAGTTCCTGATTAACCCAAATAGCAGGTATGAGTCCAAAGTCCCTATGCTACCTCCTTAACTGTTCTGACACCCATCCATTTCCCCTGGCTACTCTAATGTCTGAGGCAGCTTGGCAATTTACCCAGAACACTATTCTTTACCCAGGGAGTGGTCTGGTTTGGTAGTTTCCCTACACCTAGCAGACAAACTGAGGTTGGATTCCTAGAGCACATGTAAAGTCAGACTCCGGAGTACATGACTGTAATTCACATGTTTCTACAGGAATAAGCAAAGCAGAGACAAAAATCCCTGGAAGATCGATGATCATCTACCTGGCACATGCAGCTGCAAAATAAGAAAGAACATGTTTAATCAAGGTGAAAGACAGACCAGAACCCAAGGAGAAGCCTGGTCATTTGAAGGTGTGTGTCTGTGTGCAGCTTCACAAAGAAGCTCACAGTCAAAAGAAAGATTCCAAGTGTGGAAATTATTTGACTTTCATTCATCTATAACAGTCTTAACCACTATATCTCTGAAAAGATCCTTAACATGTTGAGTTCACACACACACACACACACACACACACACACACACACACACACACACACACACAATAATGTCTTGTGTGCTTCATAATTTTATAAATGGTGTAGGGGTGGATTTAAAGATTATTGTAGCAATATCACAGAGTGCCATATATTATAAAGTAAGATAGGACTTGGGACATAAAGTCCTCACACAGAGGCCTAAGAGAATAAAATGAGAGACAAGGTTGATGCCTTCTGTCTGCTATGGGCTGACTCAAGCTGTTTCTAGTTACTTTAAAGACTTCCATCTCTCCATGAAAGCTCTCCTTTCATGAATCTGTTTGCATTTTTAATGTCTGTTGTTTTTAAATATTTGAATGAATAGGAATAATAAAATCATGAGGAATGTAACCTTAATGTTAGTTGTTCTCTATCCTACCACAGCTATCCCCACTCACATGGTAGTCATGAATACTAATTTATTTTGTATTTTATGATACATCAATAATAATATATCCAAATCCTAACTGTTATCTTAACTCAGTGCAGCACTTATAAACTGTGTATATCATTTTTTAGTAAGAGGAAATCCTGAAGACAAAGAGTGGTTCCCTTTAGCTTAGGTAGATACAGAGTAGCCTTTTCCATTTATTCATCACCAAGGACTAACAAAGGAGTATTAAAAAGTTCTAGAGCTTTGACAAGACAATAATCCTGTGACACAGCTGTACTGGCTGGTTTTGTCTCAACTTGACAAAAGCTAGAGTCATCAGAGGAAAGTGTCCCAGTTGAGGAAATGCCTCTGAGAGATACAGCTCAAAGACATTTTCTCAATTAGTCATCAGTGTGGGAGGATCCAGTCCATTGGGGGTGATGCTATCCTAACTGGTGATCCTAGGTTCCATAAGAAAGCAAGCTGAGCAAGTTGTAGGAAGCATGCCAGTAAGCAGCCATCCTTCATGGCATGGCTTCTGCATCAACTCCTGCCTCCACTTTCCATCTGCGCCCCTCCCCATCTACTACTCTTCCAATCAGAAATGGGCAGGCCTCACATGGGAGTCAACAAAGCATGCCATATCAGGTTGATGCAGGACCACGCTCTTCTCCTTGCATCAATTCTGGGCAAGGCATCCCAGCATGGAGAATAGGTTCCAAAAGCCAGCTCATGTGCCAGGAAGAGCTCCTGAGCCCACTGCTATGAGCCCCACAACAGAACAACCTACACCACTGACACCTAAACCTGAAGGGCCTAGGAAGTCCCATGCAGGATTCCTAGCTATTGGTCCAGAGTCTGTGAACTCCCACTAGTTCAGGCCAGCTGTTTCTGTAGTTTCCCTATCATGATCTTGACCCTTCTTGCTCATAAAAACCCTCCTCCCTCTCTTCAATTGGACTCCCAGAGCTCAGCCCAGTGCTTGTCTGTAGATCTCTGCATCTGCTTCCATCAGTCACTGGATGAAGGCTCCCTGATGGCAATTAGGTTAGTCACCAATCTGATTATGGGAGAAGGCCAGGTCAGGCACCCTCTCCATATTACTAAAAGTGTTAGCTTGGGTCATCTTGTGTATTCCTGGGAGTTTCCCTGGTAGCATGTTTTTCTCCAACCTTGCCCTCCATCCTGCCCCAACTCAACCAACCCAATCCCTCATGTTCCAATCCCCCAACCCTCACCTGACTCCAGTTTACTCAGTAGATCTCATCTATTTTCCCTCCCCAGGGAAATTTATCCATCCTTCTTAGGGTCTTCCTTGTTACCTAGCTTCTATGTGGCTGTGGATTGTAGCCTGGTTAACCTTTGCTTTATATCTAATATCCATTAATGAGTGAGTACATACCGTGTTTGTCTTTCTGCGTCTGGGTTACCTCACTTGGGATGATTTTTTTCTAGTTCTATCCATTTCTTTGCAAATTTCATAATGTCATTTCTCCCCACGTTTTCTTTATCCACTATTTAGTTGAGGGGTATGTAGATTGTCTCCAGGTTCTGGCTATTGTAAATAGCACTGTATGAACATGGTTGAGCAAGTGTCCTTGTGGTATGGTTGAGCATCCTTTGGGTATATGCCTGAGATGTAATAGCCAGGTCTTGTGGTAGATTGATTCCCAATTTTCTGAGAAATCAACATACTAATTTCCAAAAGAGCTGTACATGTTTGTACTCCCACCTGAAGTGGAGAAGTGTTCCCCTTACTTCACATCCTCTCCAACATAGGCCATAATTAATTTTTTGATCTTAGCCATTCTGACAGGTGTAAGTTGTGTTGACTAAACCGGCTGGCTAGTAAGATCCAGGGATTCTCTTGTTTACCCCTGCCCCAACCTCAGTGCTAGGCATACAGGTATGCACCTCTATATTTGTTTTTTTTTTTTTTTTACATGGATTCTGCCATCTGAATTATATTCTCATGTTTGCATTGTTATGTAATTCACCCACAGAGCCACACTCCCTCAAAAAATAAAAAGTTCTCAGTCCCTTTAAAAGATGTTCACTACTTACCTTGCATTTTAGGCACCTGGAAAAGAATCTTTATTATGCGTGGGGATAATTAACAGGATTTCAACTATAGCTGCTAATAATAGGAAACAGAGTAGTGTAAGTATATAGTTACAAGATAAATCACTAAAATTCCTTTGATATATATAGTTTACCCATCAGTATTTAAAGCTGATTTTAAAGTTATATATTGTTGTACATGAAGTATACATAATACATACTTATATATAATTTATACATAATTACTTAAGCTATACATTGTGCTCATTTGCTATCATGTAACTATGTAATCAGTGTCAACTCTTAAGAGTTTAGAAATGTCCTGTTACCATTCCCATCCTCATGAACTGGAACTTTTCCTTCTTCATCAATGGACCTGTGAGCTGGAGCTCCTTGTCATGCTAATGGCGTCTTCCGTCTTCCTGCAGATATTACATATGGGTACTCTAGATCTCCATGCAGGTGTCTTGATTTATAATGGAGTGTACTGATAGGGTTATTCATTACCAGTGTCCACCATTCATGCCATTGCTGAAAGGCTGAGCACTTTTGATACAATACAGAAGTTTGTTTCTAAAAGAAATGAGGCTGGCTGTCCCTGTCTTTCAGAGCTATCACATCCCTGGACAACTTGCTTCCTAACTTTGTATCACCATTTAAAACTGTGCTCAGTATTGGGCTGGAGAAATATTCCAGAGGTTAAAGAGAACTGACTGCTATTCCAGAGACCCTGGATTCAAATCGCAGTCCCATATGGCAGCTCATTACTGTCTGTAACTCCAAAATCTGACATCCTCATATGGACATACATGCAGGCAAAACACAGATGCACATAAGACTGTACAAATACATTATTTTAAAACAGAATGTGATCAGTGTCCATTTGTCTCCTGGTGATTATCTGCAAAAGTAACTTTCTTCTGAGTAGTGCTAGTGATACCTATCTTGTGGTAGAGTTATCGATGACATCCTTGGAGCACAATCTTACAGGAAGATAAACAGATTTACAATGATCACACTGCACATATTTCCAGATATTTAGTTTTCTGATGCAGGACCCAATTATTATCAACTGACATGACACTAGTTCCAAATTCAGCACCCTGTTCAACTCTGTGTTGAGTGGTAGGATGGTGCTATTCTTCGATCCCCAGCTTATTATACAATCTGTGCTTTGATTTCCTTTCCTGGAGATATATTCTTTCATCTTCAAGTTTTTTGAACTTTTGTTGGAATCTGTCTTTAATAGATCAGTTTGTTCCTAAAAATGTGACAAGTGGAAACAATGAGTTGTAGCACCGACTAGATTCCTGTGTCTTATGCAGTTTCTATAATAATTGATTTCATTATTTAATTAAAAGTTTTCCCTATCCTATTTTAATTCATGTGTAAAATTTAATATGCAAAGCAATGTTTTTTTTCTTTCTTGAATTTTTTATTTCCCTCCCAAAATTATGTTTTCTTTGGGCAGCTATGATCATGTTCTTTCTGGGAGGGTGGCAGAATGTTATGCTATGAAGGTAAATGTTTATCACAAGTGTAGTGATATATTATTTATGATTTATTAAAGCTTGCCTGAGGATGCATGAAGCAAAGCTAACCATAAGCCACAGAGCCAGGCAGGGTGATCAGAACTTTAAGCACAACAGCTGTACTAGCAAGCCATAGATCCAGATGGTGGTGGTACACACTTTTAATTCCAGGACTCAGGAGACAGGTTCAGCTTGAACATTGACCCCCAATGTCTGTCTCGTGCTTTTAGTACTTTGTGTTAACAGGCTCATGTATTTGAACGCTTGCCCCCCCCAATTTGTGGCACTGTGTTGTGAGATGTGGAAACATTAGGAGATCATTAGGACCTGACTGGTAGAGAACGGGCCTTTGAAGGTTATAATACTGACCTTGTTCATGGCCCTCTGCTCTTCACTTCCTTGTCAGTAATAAACAAGCCACAAGCTCCTTCCACTACACAAATAGCCATAAAGTCCTGTCTCCCCATCATAGTGGATTGATACCCCTGAACTTTGAGGAAAGGAAATTCTTCTTCCTTATTTTGCTGCTGTCAGGCATTTGATCCATGACAGGAGTAATACAACCTAGAAAACCTAAAAGCCTGGACTCAGACTGGTGTCTCTGTAACTATCTTCATGTCACCATCATTCAGAGAACTCAGCTGTCTTGTCTACGGGTGAATGGATAAAGCAATGTTAGACACATTTTATCGCTGAATCTAAAAAAAAAAAAAGAAAATATTGTAGCACTTTTCTGACAGTGACAGACCATGAAGGTTTTATGTTAAATGAAAGAACCAGTCACAATTTGTATGAGTCTACTTATTCATGTGACATCCCTAGGACAGCCAAATTCATAGATATAGCATGTAGACAAGTAGTATAGGATAGGCCATGAGTTACTTCTGGAGATAGATAGGGGAGACAGACAGATGCATGAATTGTTTATTACCACAACACTAGATACTTAAAACATTATGAAGATAAATCTTGTGTAATTTACAATAATTAAAAGACAATGCATATAATATAGATTCCTTTTAACCTTAAACACAAGTAGAAACTTGCTATCATTACATGACTGTTTTAGCAATGCCTTAAAGTTTATTAACATAAATTAAATCTATTTATTACTTCCTTACTACTTCTAGAAAAGGAATCACTTGTGCTTTTAGATGGTAAACTAGGAATTACATGTGTTGATGCAGTCTTGTAATCAGCAGTCAGGTGACCAGGGCAAGAAGACCATGAATTCAGGGTAAGCCTAGCCTACATGCAAAGCTAACAGCATGGCCTTGTCTCAAAAAACAAAAGCAAACAGACAAAGTAACAACATCTAAAGGAATCCCAACATCTAGCTGTGAGTGGAAGGTTAAGTTCTTTCCACTCTCAAGCAGGAAGCAGACAGTGTGAGTGCACTCTTGGGACTCAGCACAGCTGTGTTGTTGGTACTCACCTGTTTTCTTTCCAGCCAGCTTGTTCATCAGGTCAGATGTGCCTGTGCGGTAGAGGCCCACGATGGCCACCACCACCACAGGCTGTGTGATGTGAGACAGGATTTCTAGAGCCTCCGGGTTGGCTACCTTTCACATTTTCGATGAGGCACATGGGGCCCAGCATGTGGACCTATGTGACCATTGTGCAGCCTTGTCCCCTGTCTCTAGAGGGACAGATGAGATTATCTGCAATCTTATTTTTTCTCTCAGAAGGTAGAGTTATGAAACTCACATCAGACACATAGTTGAAAAAAGATAACCTGCATGATTTTAGAATTGTATAAAATACTATTGAAAAAAATTCACACATAATGTAAAAGTTACACCATTCTACTGCTCACACAACACAAATTATCTGTTTAGTTTTACATTGAAATTTTTCCTTATTAAGGATTTTGTACAAGACATCAAATGAAATATAACATCAGGATATTTGGTCAATCCAAGATGGCAGCCATTGTGTTTCTATGCACAGTGTGGGACTCGGGATGCTGCCTCAGATGGAGCTATGTGCTATGGCAGCTGAGCCAAACTCAAGGTCCTCCTGATAACCCCAACTTTCTGGAGTCTATGGACAAATACCAGTTTGTGGAGCGCCTGTTCCCCCCTACCAAAATCCCAGAGCCACCAAAGTGTAAACATTATCTCACTCCTAGTGGCTGGCAGCCTACCAGAGACCCTCCTACCTTGTCCTACTTTGTTTGGCCATCCCAGATGCATAATATCCCTGTCTACAAGGATATCACAAATGGCAACTAACAGATGGCTGTGATCTGTGAAGGTGGAAGGGGATATCTGGACTCTACAGAAGGATGTGAGAGAATTTTTGACCCCACAGCTGGGAAAGAAACCTGTCACCAAGGTTAATGAGGTGACAGGTATTCTTCAAGTCAAGGGCTACTTTGATGAGCAGCTTAAATCCTGGCTTCTTGAGAAAGGCTTCTGAGACCTGATGATCAGTCTCCCTCTGTGGCAGTGCCCTCTGTAAAGTGGCATCCAGAGAGGAAGTGGATTTGGAGTCTCTGGAATAGGCTTCAAACCACAGGTTTTAGGGCTTAGAGCTAAAGGGCTTTGAGATCAATCCTTCCATTCAGGAAGAGGAAAAAGACCTCTTTGTTTAAGTGTCCGCTTGAGGGAGCTGTCCATCGTGGGATCCTATAAGGAACAGTCAAGCTTTCAAGGGAGACAGTAACTACTGTCCCTTTATATACTGTGTTGTATTTCTTAGGTCAGCCATTCTGGAAACAACCACTGAACCCTGTTCTGGGGGCTTCACAGGACAGAGCTATCGTGGTTTAATAAGGATCAGGATAAACAAATAGGCCGAATAGATGTTTATTCAAGGAGGAATAACTTCTAACCTAGACAGATGAACACCAGCAGGTTCCACTGGATACTCTCCTATCCACATCCCACCAGCAAGAGAGCACTCCTAGGTTCCTCCTGAGACCTAGTTCCACAGGCCACTTCTGCCTTTGGCTCCACCCCCAATGGGCGTGGTCAGTGCCACAGAAGCAGACAAAGTAAATATCTCACTACAATTCCCCTTTTAGTCTAAAGAATAGATTTAGGCTTGATACAAAACTATATACAAAACAACGAATAACAAGTGTGCTCTAAGAAAAAAATATCTAGAACAAACAACTTAAGGCCTACATATCTCCACCTAGCGTGAAGGCATAACAGAGTTTACAATAGAATTGATTTTTGAGCTGGAAAGCTTAAGTATAGTATCTAATATATCTAACTAGGAAGAGAGAATGATATTTGTGATAGTTTAATCTTCAACCTCATCAAGACCTGAGAAGGAAAATAACAATACTAGGGTAGACAGGAGTGCAGATAGCCAACTTCCAAAAGGTGCATCATAGGCGGGGCAAGGAATCAAGGAGAGAGGAAGTAGTAGGGAGAGAGTCAAGCTGGAGGATGGAGGGAGAAGAAGACCAGCCCCACTTCCCAGTAAGATAAGACCATGTGGAAGTACTTAGATTAATAGAAATGGGTTAATAATTAAGACAGAGCTAGCCAATAAGAAACAAGTAACTGGCCAACAGATTTATATCTAATACAGTGTCTCTATGTGTTATTTGAGGCTGGCACAGCTGTGGGTCCAGGCCAGCAAGAAAAACTACTCATAACTTAATGGTGCCAGCAACTTGACTAATAAGAACTTCCACTTAAAACTTAAGAAAAGCTTAAGAAAAGGGTTTAGAAACAAAAGAACAAAGACAAGCAAGACTTCTTGGTAGGAGAATTTTTTTTTTTTTTTGAACTCTGTTTTGCTAGAGACAAGCAGAGAATTGTGTGGCTCCTTTAAGGGAGGTTTCCTGACTCAGCATAAGGCTTTTAAAGAACTCTGCTAACAACTGAATGGTGTATAGGAGAGTTGGCAATGGCAGTGACCACATCTCCAAGCTGGCAACATGCTGCTGGATACAGTATAGAACAAGGCAGTGAGCACAGATCTCAGTGCTGGCAGTAAAATACCTGTCGCCATCTTTGATAGATCTAGTCTAACACAGCTGTGGCTTTCATTATAGCAATGTTGTTGTTTACCAGATAAAGACTTGTGGCCAGAAACAGATAAAGATTTACAGTAAAGACAGATTCACATTAAGAAAAACCTCTAAAGGTTTACAGTGTGTTTTTAAATATATAGGCTTGGGACAGAAAAAGAAACAGGATACAATGGTTTAATAAAAATAATAATAAAATGAGAGTAGCTGGGTGTGGTGGCATACGACTTTAATTCCAGGACTCAGGAGACAGAGACAAGTGGATCTCTGTGATTTCAAAGTAAATCTGATATACAGAGTTAATTCCAGGACAAATAAAAGTTACACAGAGAAACCCTGTCTCAAAAAACGAAAAAATAGAAGTAGAAGAAATAAAGTAATAAAAAAAGCCCAGTAAAATAGAAAGCACAGAGAGATTCTGGATACTGTATGGTATTGTATTGTCTTTAAATTCATTACTGCTGAGGAAAAAAACTGTTAAAAGAAATACTGCTGGATTAATTCAATTTATATATTTTAAAAATGCTTTGACTTCAAAATTTAAGTCTAAGGACAGGTTACTGGGGAAAAGGATTTCTGTTTTTGTTTCTACAGAAAATGAAAAGCTGTGGATTCCATCCACACTAACATGGTTTGATCAAGCAAGACCCCTTTAAGTATTGTCCCTGGGACAAGGCAGCCTTACACACCACTACAGCCAAAATTTCCACATCTTTTTAGGATCCCCATGACAGTGCCCCCTACCAACAGGAAGTAGTTTGGAAAGAACAATGCCAAAATTTTCAAATATCATTTATAAATGTATGTTTTCATTTAAATAGGGTTGGTTATAAATGGCTAGTGACCAACCAATCTTTTTAAAGGTAAAAAGGGGATTATGATATAGATATGAAATACTTTTTTTGGAATGATTTTCATTTATATATACAAATTTGAGCCTAATTTTGTGATACGTATATTTCTCCTCTCATTTATGTATTGTGTTTATATAGCTCATTTAGGAATGTTATGTATAATTTAGTACAAATTATAGATAATTACTTATAATAGTCAAAACTTAGAGTTAAGTTAGTTAGGTTTTCAAGATGTATTTGAGATGGATACGCATTCTTCAAACCTTTCAAAGGCCTACAGAATATGGCATTTAAAATGGTTTAGGGTTTTTCTTAACAGTGAGGCACAGCTGTTCCTACCAACACCACCTGCATCAGAAAGGAATATGTACATCAAAAAAACACATTATGGAGTTTGCTTCCAAATGGCAAGACTAGCCAATTGGACAAGACACTGGTCGTGTCTAGACTGTTTGACTTTATGCTGTACAAAATGAACATGCAGTATCCACAGGCAAGTGACTGCTGATACAAGATGTACATTTCTGCAGGGTTCCTGCTTCATGGACGAGTCTGCCTGACATTCTGCATGACACAGAAAAAAAAGGCTGACAAACTGCCAATACAGGCGGACAGTTTCCAGTTTGCTACTTTTGCTGAGGAGTCTGCCAGACACACTATGGCCTATATGCTGAAGATGGAACATTACAGAAGAACTTCGAGTGACTGACCAAGCAGTGAGGTGTCTCTGTCATTTCTAGAGTCCATATATTATCCTTCTACACAGAGGTTTGAAGAAAGAAAATGAAGGCCTTTTACTCTTGCTGTCTCATCCCATATTAGTCACGTGTCCAACCCCACCATTAAATTGATTAAGCAGTGTTCAGATCCTGGTTATCCTGGTTGACTTCAGACCTAAGGTAGACAAATCACCAACCACCCAGTGCTCAGGTTTTCCATGCTTAAAATGAATGTATGCCTAGTTGTTGAAATGTCTTGAGATCTTCATTCTAGGAGGCCATAGGCCATTCATAAGTTTATAAACTGGGCAAGGAAAAAGGAGCCCCATCCTAAGTTATAAACTCTACCAGTCAATAATACAAGATTTTATTTGGCTGTATATATAATGTAAGCTATTAAAATTTGTACAACATTTACAAATTTAAAAAAAGAAAAAGAAAAAGAACATCAGATTTAGAGAAATTATTTTATACTGCAGCTTATATAATTATTCAAATATTCATTTATTCACTAATTTACCATTGCAAGGAATAAAGACACATGGAGTTAGTGCTTCATCGGTTGATGCACAGCCTTATAATGACTTCTGGATATTATAAAATATATTCATCCTATGTATCCCAGTATTTACACACTGGTTGTGGCAACAATTTCTAGACAGTATAAAATATATTCATTCTATCTATCCTTGTTGTTATTCTCATGTGGCAAATAGTCTGTGTCTAGAGAATTAATCCCATTGCCATTCTAGCAAGAGAACCAACATAGCGTGTTTTTGAAAACCTTGTGAAAGTATGTGACAGCATCTCTTCCAAAGAAAGGATTGTACAAGAGCAGCGCCTTGAAATTTAAGCTTCATGAACAATGAATAAACACTCGGTTTAGTGTCACAGGAAATGTCTTAATGGATATTACAAAAAGCAACTGTGATATAAATAGCAAGAAATGAGGGGGCTGGTGGTTCAAAGAATTACTTCCTGATGGTCTCCTTAGGTTTTCTGTTTAGTTTTCATTTGGTAGAGAAAGGAGAAATGCAAAGAGGAGTGAGGTTGGGAGCTGATGAGGAGAACAAACATCAAGAAAAAATGTGATGAGCATGAATGATGCTTGGACTTGGGTTCTGGTTTTCAGAAGACAGGAATATTTGTCTGAGGGCCTGAGGTTGGGGAAAAGGGAAGCAAACAGTCCTCAGTCTTGTGAGCCCTTCCCTATAGTATAGGGGCTGATTCTCCATGGGACTTAGGGATTACGAAGTAAGTGGACATGAGGAATAAACCAACCTTCCAACCGAAGGAAAAAATATACTTGGCAGCCAAGATCAGATGTGTGATGGCCACTGTCTTGTCCTTCATCTTTCACTCCGGGTTTCAGCTGTGACAAGAGGTTCCTGGAAAACATCCACAGTTGTGCCAGTGAACCCTCAAGGCTGGCTGACTGATTAGAATTCGTGTGAATGTGGGGATATGATTGCTGTAAATCTAGAGCCAGATTTTCCTGGGTTCTCTTTAGCTGCCCCCGTGGCCCTGTATTGCCCATCGTTGTGCTTGACTTACCCTCCTTGTGACTTTTAATTAAAACCCTTTTTTGGAATGTACAAAGAGAAACCTAGGCTCACTACTTCGAAGGCTAAAAAGTCATCAGTTAGCATCAGAACACCTGTAGCAAGTTCCCCTGTTATGAGCACGTTTTCCCTGCTGGTCTGGTCCTGCCGCCCCACTACCATGCCAGCCCCCAATAACACTCAGAGACTCTGTATTTGATACAATGTTTTTGGCCAGTTATTATTATTGTTTATGGGCTAGCTCTGTCTTAATTATTAACCCATTTCTACTTATCTAAGGATTTCCACGTGTTCATCTTATCTGAGCACGTCGGGCCAGCATCTTGCTTTACACGCTAACTCCTCCTAACTACTTCCTCTTTCCGCCTAGTCTCCTAGCCCCGGGTAAATTTTGCTTTCTCATTGGCCACAGTACTTTATTCATTAACCAGTATAAGAAATATATTTATAGAATAACATCTCCCATCATTCCCCCATTTTGCCATTTCTGCCTGCCCCACATTGCTTACAAAGCATTTTAAGAGTACCTTGACTTGTGACTGTTTTCATTCTGTTGGTACAGAAATTTTAAGAGCATTGAAATGTTGGAACATGGTGTGTGTGTGTTTATCTGATCTTGTGGTCCTGGGCCATCAAACAGTCATATTCAGCTCCAGAATAGACCATATCTCTTATTCACTTTGTGTTCTTACATCAACACAGCATTCCTCTCTTTGTCCTTTCCTGAGATGGTGGCTCTTCATCCTGCATATCTTTCTGTTTCCCTGTTGGAAATCAGGCACAGTCAGCCCTGTCAGTAGTAGCTCTGCTCCATCCTGACCATAACCATTTAACTGTGTCCCCATCAGCAGAGAAGAGGTGAACACCGAGAAAGACAATCCCAATGCATATCCTGCCCTGTTTCAGCCACACGTCTCCTGGTCTCTAACTCAAATCGAGTTTGTGGTGGTCCTTAGAGACTGGTACCCTGATAACAGCACCCAGGGGTTCATCTGCCGTGGGCCCCTGCCCCTGCCCCTGCCCAGGAGCAGCCTTTTCTAGTCACAGAAGTTCTAAAGAAAATGAATTAACCCTGAAAATGCCATCTCATTCCTGCCCAGGCTGATGGCCCCATGTTTCTGATGAGAACTCTCCAGACCTAGCAAGAGCAAGTGCCCCTTCTTACCTGCTCTTGCTGCTCAGCACAGGTGAATGGGCTTTGCTTTTTTTTCTTACCTCCTGCAATCCTGTGAGGCTTTCTGGATTTCACCAAGTGAGCAAATGTTGATAATACCTGTAATTTTTGTAGTAGGATGAAGTATGGAGAAACTGAAATAGTCTGATCATAGCCGTTAATCAACAATGGTGTAAAAGTTCAGTGTTAGGAGGGTTCGTCCGGACTTTCCAACCAGAATCTTCAATATTTGTTTCAAAGAGATGTTGAGCCCATTTGTTATTTTAAATCATGCCACATGAGGCAGCCCAAGCCTGACACTGCCTGCATGGCAAGAAACCAGTACAGAGGTTGGATAGCAAAATAAATCCAAACATGACTGGAAAAAAATAACCTAGACAAACAAACAAAAACCAACCAAACAAAAAATTCCCAAAGCATTTTCTTGTGATATGAAATCATTTTCAGTTCGTGGGGTGCTTGGGAAATAAAATGCAAGGAGGAAGTATATACATAAACTTTATAGTCTAGTTTTTGAAAATTACAGGCAAACAATGGAATTACATATTCTTTTAGAGGTGTAGTAAGTGAGGGGATAGCATGTCTTCCAAACTGCTGATGCCCAGCTAAGTGCAGTCAGATGGTGGGGCTTTTTTTCATACAGGAGTCCCAGTTCAATGCTGATGTATATTCTGTGATCACATATGATAATATCATAACAGACATTTCCCTGTGTAGTTGTAGGAATAAAGGCAGAGGAAGACTTCATCAGGAATCAAATTATAACATCTAAGGAATCTTGATGAAAGCACTCTCGACTCCTAAGCTGTGCCTTGAACTATCTTACTCTGCTGCCTGTCTGTGTACTGGGTGAATAGGTATGAGAACCACATGGACAGATAGATTTCTAGTAGAGTCTTCTGTTCCATGCTGAGGTCAGCCCTTTCTGGTACCTTGACATGATGGCATGTGCCATGTTGTAGTGTAACTACAGTATTTTTGGCTGACAATGAACTGCCACCCTTGGATTTTTAGCTTCCAGTGATGTCAGGCAAATTAATCCATCCTTAGATAGTTTTAATTTTTTCATTACCATACCAAACTGACAGAGTGCACACCAAGTCCTGCCTCAGTCCCTGACGCTAGTCCCAATGGTCGTATGAAAGTGTTCAAGTTTTTTTCTCTTTGCTCCACCTCCTTTCTTAATTGCTCCTCAAAGAAAAGTGAAGACCCTAAAGCCCCTTAACAGTGGCAAGGTCCCCGATGACCTAACCACAAGCTTAACTTTCCTGTGAATACAGCACCCTCTGGCCCAGGGAATCATCACCACACAGTGCCTCCTGCATTCCCAGGGTCCTCAGCAATGTCTGTTTTTCCTCTATCATCTTCAGCTCCCTGCTATTCATGGGGTCCTCATGCAGTGTTAATCTAGTGTCCCCAATGGCTACTGGGAGCCAGTGTCTTAGAGAATGGTTTATGTGGTATTACCTCAGCCTATGCAGGCTTATTCTTAAAAATGAATGGGTGGTTATATTTCTTTCCTTCTCCCATACTCAAACTGGTTCCACTCACCACCCTATCCCACTGACCACCTTGTCTCACCAACCAGTCTGTCCCATACACCACCTTGTTCCACAAGTCAGTGAGCATCTTGTTTTCTTTTGGTATGAGTCTTAATTTCACACAGTTCGAGTGCAGACTATATCTTAATTATCATAGTTTCATACTGAGCCATTATAAACATGCCTGGTATACATGCCACATTTTCTCTTTCTCTCTATTAAAGATCAGAACTGAGGTATGTCTTGATGATTTTGACTCACCATTGTCATTCTCACTATTCAGTTCTTTCCATGGGTTCCACAGTTTTGGAACCCAAGAAGGGCTCTTCATCACCAGTATAACTTGTTTGTATTTCTTTCCTTTATATCTAGTCAGCTGTAAAAATGTGCCAACTCATCCTTCTTTCTCTTCTACTTTTCCTGCCCAATTGGGGGCAAATGAAGGCGATATCTTTGATCCATTCCCCAACTCTAAGATCTCCATTACTTTGTCAAGTTCACTTTGTGAGGTCAGGTAAAGCTTGATTGTATGTCTTACAGCTCACAACAAAGACCACACACATATTACTGCCAAAATTTGCTTACAAACCCATGTCCTGTGTGGTACTCCAGGCAGTTGTAATTCATTTAGTCTATCTATTATCAGGGACATCTTACACTCATGGGATGGAGTCTGTGCATCAAAGAAGCATGCCACTACATAGCAGATAGAGGAAGTGTATTGGATTTCCCTGAAGGTCACTGTGACTCTTAGGATGATTTGTTCAGGTGGCATGTCTCATCTTATCAGGGCCCACAGAGATGGCTCCACTTCATCTTGACTTAAGGTCAGAGAATTCAAAACGGTGCTTACTCTGCCAAGGTAAAAGTCATAAGAACTAAAGGTCTAAGACGTGACTACTGTAGGAGATGCGATATTGGTTGTTGATGTCTTATCTAAATTACAAGAGACTTTCTCTGAGGTGCAGTTACTCTTGACCTTCAAAGCCAGATAACAAGAAATTTAGCCTAAGGTGTGGTTACCAATGTTTAGAGAATTAAGGACGAAGATCTGTTTCTTCCTTTTATCTTGGATGTTCACTTTCTTGAATATAGTCCTGTGAGGTGTCCTCAAGAACCACCCTGTAAACACACTAACTTCAAAACCCAGCAAAGTATATATATAATTATTGTGTTATATGATGGCACACTCCATCTTTATAGGAGTTAGTATGTTGTTCTATATGCATTGTGTCTGCAGTGTGGAGAACAATAAATAGACCTCAAAAGTATTGGATGCGTTTTTTTTTCTTAAGTTTGCATTCTATTTCATGATGTGTATGTGACTGTCGATTACCTGTGTACAGGTCCCTGCAGAAGTCATAAGGGAGTGTGGGAACTCCTGGAGCTGGACTTGTTGCAAATAGATATGTGCTGCTCTGTATGGTTGCTGAGATACAGACTCTGGTCTTTGTAAGAACAGAAAGTTCTGCTCTTAGACAAAAAGCCATTCCTCAGGCCCTTAATGTGTTCTTAATAGCTTATCAGACCATGATATCCACACAGATGCCCCTTCTGGGATTTTGAAAAACAGTAAATTGGGCATTGTTTAGCTGGGTTCTGTATAGATTGAAACTGGGTTTCTGAATGACTATGTCATACCAACACCATCAGAAAATTTCTTCCCTTGTATGCCTGTCCCTTCTGCCTCTCTGAATTTGAAGTCTATGCAGTCTCCAAATAATGGATAGGGAAAACCTCAAGTTTCCTCAAATTCTTCTGTAAGAAAAGATTTGCTAGTGTATGCAGGACAAACCACATTATTATTATTATTTTTTTATTTCAGGCAGGAGTGAAAGCAGACAGGCTAGGTTTCTTGGAAATTACCAGATGCTTTTCTTCCTGAATGGGCTGGGGTTCTGTTTATACAGTTTGTTGTACAGGCTGTTGGAAGTTTTTTTTTCAAGTCCTGAGATTATTAACATCGGGTATAAAATGTATTTATGCTAAACTGCAGATTACAAAATAAACTCCATAGCAAGCTCCACTACACAGCAACAAGGAACACAGATTTCACACAGAACAGGGGCAGGACCTTCACATAAGGAAAACAGTGGACACAATGGATGTGTGTGTTTACTGAGCCCAAGTACTGCGTACACAGCACTGTGGGGATGTACAGGGAAGCATAGAGACTCATTAGACCCAGTCACTGCCCTAACAGGGTTACTCAGTGGGTAAACTGGACTCCTCAGATGGTGGCAGAACAGAGGGATGAAAGAACCCCAGACACTAGATAACTTAGCAACCCAAGAACATCTGAAACTTAACCATGAGGAATTTATTTATTTATTTTTATTTTTTAATGATATTGATTCAGATTTCAAAAGCATCATTTTTCATGGTTCTTTTGTTTTAATTCACAGCTATTTCCTGATATATGCTTGCTTTTATTTTAGGAAACTCTGGTATGATGGTTTCATATATATATATATTTTCAATTTTAGCCGAGGCTAGTTTCAAATAGTTTTGTAACTCTAGCTCCAGGGCATTCCAGGCCCTCTTGTGACTTCTGTGGGCATCTGTATACAGGAGGTAGATACCCATATACACAAGAATAAATAAAATAAAATCTTAAAAAAACACAGAAGACCTTCAAGCTTTGTTTGTTCTTCCACAAAGTATAGACAACACACAGAGAAGAAAAACTAACATCTATAAAGATTGAGTGCACCTGTCATATAATAGAAAATATTTACATATACACTTTGCTGGGCTTTGAAGTTACTGCCTTTGCAATGTGGTTTCTTTGGACACTTCATAAGATTACAACCAAGGGAGTGACTATAGTGGGAAATAGGTAGTATAAACTTAGTCTGTGTCTGAGTAAATGATTAATTACCTATCTATCTAAAATATATTTTTGTATGACTTTGAAAACATGCCTAACATGACTATGAGTTTGATTGCTATAGATGATATTTATTACCCCAAATAGATTTCAAGGATTAAAACTTTACATTACAATTTTATTTTATATATTTTATTCATATTAAATTTAAACCAATCCCAGTTCTTTCTTCTTCTCCCCCTCTCTACCTCACCCCCATCCATCCTTCAAAGAGGATGAGGTCCCTCATGAGGGATCTAGGTTTGTCTTATCTTTTGGGGCAGAAGTCAGCCACTGCCACGCATATTTAGGTTGAGCAAGCATCCCTCCATAGTGAATGAGTTCCAAAAAGCCAGTTCTAGCACTTAGGAATAAATACAGGTTCCACTGCCAGTGGCCCTACAATGTGCCTAAGCTCTCAAACTGTCACTCTCATTTCAGGGGGCCTAGTTGGGTCCTATGCAGGTTCCCCAGCTGTCAGTCTCGAGCCATTGAGCTCCTACTTGCTTGGGTCAGCTGTCTCTGTGGGTTTTCCCACATTGTCTTGAATCATTTTTTCTCATCACTCCTTTCTCTTTTCATCTGGACTCCAGGAGCTCAGCTCAGTGCTTAGCTCTGGATTCCTGTATCTGGCTCTGATGATGACTTTATTATGGCAATTAAGATAGTCATCAATCTGATTATAGGGAAGGGCAGTTAATTTACCCTCTCACTATTGATTAGATTCTTCATCCAGGTCATCCTTGTGGACTCTCAGGAACTTCCCCAATGCCAAGTTTCTTGTTAACCCCATAATAGTTCCACTATCAAGGTGTCTCTTTCGTTGCTCTCCCTCTCTGTCCCTCCACCAACTCAACCTACCCAGTTCCTTATGTTTTATTCCTCTCTTCCCTTCTCTCTTCCTCTCTCTCCTCTCTCCATTCCCACTCTCTCCATGTTCCCAATTTACTTAAGAGTTCTTGTCTATTCCTCCTTCTTAGGAGGTGTCTATATATGTCTCTCTTAAAGTCTTCCTTGTTTTATGGCTTTTCTGTGGTTGTGTGCTGTAGGCTGGCTATCTTTTGCTTTATGAGTACATACCATGGTTGTGTGCTGTAGGCTGGCTATCTTTTGCTTTATGAGTACATACCATGCTTTTCTTTCTGTGTCTGGGTTCCATCACTCAGAATGGTTTCTTGTAGTTCCATTCATTTGCCTGTAAATTTTAATATTTTATTGTTTTTTTCTGCTGAGAAGTACTTGATTGTGTCCATGTATACATATACACAATGGGTCTTGTGGTAGATTGATTCCCAATTTTCTGAGAAGCTGCCATACTGATTTCCAAAGTGTCTGTACAAGTTTTCACTCCCTCAGTCAATGGAGGAGTGTTCCCCTTACTTCCACATCTTATCTAGCATAAAGTGTCATCAGAGTTTTTTATCTTGACCATCCTGACAGGTGTAAGACGGTATTTATATTTGTATTTCCCTGGTGGCTATGGATGTTGAACAATTCCTTAAGTGCCTTTTGACCATTTGAGAGTCTTCTATTGAGAATTATCTATTAAGATACGTACCCCATTTTTAAATTTCATTGTTTGTTATTGTAGTGTCTAGTTTCTTGAGCTATTTGTATATTTTGGAGATCAGTTCTCTTTCATGTATAGGGCTGGTGAAAATCTTTTCCCATTTTCTAGGCTGTTGTTTTGTCTTGTCGACTGTGTCCTTTAACTTACAGAAGCTTCTCAGTTTCAGGAGGTCTCATTTAACAACTGTTGATCTCAGTGTCTGTGTTACTGGTGTTATCAAGTAGGCTTCATCCCAGAGATGCAGGGATGGCTCAATACATTAAAGTCTGTCAATGTAATCTACCATATAAACAAATTGGGAAAAAACATGATAATCTCATTAGATGCTGCAAAAGCCTTTGACAAAATTTAATACCTCTACATGATAATGGTCTCAGAGAGATCAGGGGATACAAGGAACATACCTAAACACAATAAAGGCAATATACAGCAAACCGACAGCCAACATCAAAGTGAATGGAGATAAACTCACAGTGATTCCACTAAAATCAGGAACCAAGTCAAGGCTGTCCTTTCTCTGCACATATATTTAATATAGTACTTGAATGTCTAGTTAGGACAATAAGACAACAAAAGGAAATCAAGGTAATACAAATCAGAAGGAAGAAATCGAACTTTCACTATTTGAAAATGATGTGATAGTTTGGTTGTCATAATGACCATTGATTGTTAATTCCTGTTTGGTTTGTATTTGTTGTTTTCCATGGTATTATGTGTGGATTTTTCCCAATTGTTTTTTTTTGGCTGTTGCTAAAATGATATTATCTATTGCCTATGTTTTTGTGGGTATAATTGACTTCCATGGGTTGGAGTTTTCCTTCCATGACTTTCTGTAGGGCTGGCTGGATTAATTGATAAGTAATGTGTAAATCTAATTTTGTCACAAATATCTTTGTTTCTCCATCTACAGTGATTGAAAGCTTTGCTGGGTACAGTGCTAGTATCCAGGGTTCCTTAGTGTTGGTAGAAAATTTATCCATGACCTTCTGGCTTTCAGTGTTTTCATGGAGAAGTCAGGTTTAATTCTGATAGGTTTGCCTTTATATGTTACTTGTCCTTTTATCTCTGCTGCTCTTAATATTCTTTCTTTATTCTCTAGGTTTGATATTTTGATTATTATGTGGCAAGGAGCCTTTATTTGTGGTTCACTCTATTTGGTGTTCGATAAGCTTTTTTTACTTTCATTGGCATGTATTTCTTTAGGTTGGGACATTTTCTGTTTTGTTGAATATATTTTCTGCACCTTTGAGTTGGGTTTCTTTGCCTTCTTCTATACCTATTATTCTTAGGTTTGACTGTTTCACGGTATCCCATATTTCCTGGATATTTTGTGTTAGGGATTTGTTGGGCTTAAAATTTTTTTGGTCAATGCATCTATTTCTCCAAGTGATTCTTCAATGCCTGAGATTCTCTCTTGTATTATGTTGGTTATGCTTACATCTGTAGTTCCTAATCATTTACCCAGCTTTTCTATTTCCAGCATTCCCTCACTTTGTGTTTTCTTTATTGTCTCTATTTTAGTTTACAGGAATGAACTGTTTGAATTGTTCCTTCATATGTTTGATTGTTTTTTTCTTAGCTTTATTTGCTTTCATTAAGAGTTTTGTTGATTTCTTGCATTTTTTTGGTTTGTTTTTTCTTCCATTACTTTATACAATTTTTTTTATTTCCTTTTTAGGGTCTCTATCATCTTCATGAAGTTCTTCTTAGGGTTATTCTCTTCTGCTTCATCTGTGTTGGCATGTTCAAGTCTTGCTGGTGTGGAGTCTCTCCTTGTGTGTACAAATTAATTAATTTCTAATGTATTTTCTATAATTAATGGTGTAATATCAAAATTTAAAAAATTAAAATAGCAAGTGCTTTCATGCCTATTTCAACCTTGTGCATTATTTTTAATAAACTTTTATGAGAAGAGACTGCCAACTACATTTAATACACATAAATATGAGGAAAATTTGTGCTTTGTTGTTATGTTTTATTTATAAAATGTAATTAAAAGCTTCATGTTTTACTTATATGGTGAGCAATAGAGAAGTGTGTTGGTACAACATGAGTTGGAGAGAGATTTATGGAGCTAACAGTCTCTCATGTTTAGTGGTAAGGAAGGACATGTAGGAATTATACTTCAAAACTTTAATATGCATATAGTTCTTAACTCCTACTATTGTTGGAAGTGGAAACAAGATGCTGGCAGACTCTGGAAAGGCCAGTCTTTAGGGATGGGCTTTTCTGCATGCAGTCCCCAGTCTTCAGGTGGCTCTGGGGTGGACACCAGAAGACTGGCTACCTCTGAGGGCAGAACTGAGACAAGGATACTGGCAGACTGGACAGGCCAGTCAGCCTGGATGGGCTCCCCAATGTAGGTGCAAGATCCAGGCTTCAGGAGGCTCTGAGACCTAATGTGTTCTTAATAGCTTATCAGGCTACTCTTTCTAGGCAGCTGCTTTGTCTGAAAGTTCAGCACACAATAAATTGCCTTGTGTTAATAGAAGTTCAATGTGAGTTTCTTAATTCTGTGTTTTACAAATGCCATTGGAGATGGTCTTTTTGTTTATGACTGCCCATTCACCCTCCCTGAATTTAAACTTTACCTAGCCTCCAGTAAAGAATGGAGAAAAGCCATGGACTTTCCTGTTTCTCTTTGTAAGTAAACATTTTCTGCTGTCAATTGAGGACACTCTGGACATTGTGACCTTAAGGCACTAGATTGAAAGTAAAAGCAGTCTGGCTCAGCTTCTTATATACAGCCTGGATGTCATAGAACCACATGACTTCTTGATTGATTTAGAGCTTGTTGGTACAGTTTTTGCACATCAGGCTATTGGAGATTTTTTTTCCTAATTCCTGAGATTATGAATAGCAGCTGAGGGATATTTTTATGCTAAACTGCAGATTACAAAATAAAATCTGTAGCAAGCTCTACTGCACAGCAATAAGGATCACAGAGATCCCAAAGAGCAGAGAAGGCAGGACCTTCAAATAAGGAAAACAATGGAGACAACGAATGTGGGTATTTACTGAGCCCCAGTTCTGTGTACAGGGAAGCATAAAAACTCATTAGGCGCAGTCATTGTCCTAATAGGGTTACTGCAGTGGGTAACTA
Source organism: Cricetiscus sungorus (assembly GCA_030556225.1). Classification (NCBI taxonomy): domain Eukaryota; kingdom Metazoa; phylum Chordata; class Mammalia; order Rodentia; family Cricetidae; genus Cricetiscus; species Cricetiscus sungorus. The sequence goes on along the minus strand of JANBXA010000157.1, from coordinate 90,674 downwards.
GACTCCTCAGAGGGTGGTAGATTATAGGGGGAAGCAAGAACCCCAGACACTAGATAACTGAACAACCCAAGGTCACCAAGGATAACATGTGAATCTTAACAACAAAGAATTTATTTAAAGGAAGTTATATAAACTGGATTCTGCATTCAGATGTTTAAGTATGGTTTTGTACTTTCCTTACTCGAGTTATCTCCTGATATATGTTTGCTTTTTTTTCAGTACCACACTATAAATGTATTATTGTGTACATAAGCATTAGTCAGCTGCATGTTTAGATCTTTTTTCAGGTAGAGAATTACTATGTAGCCTGGTATTAGCTCATCAAACTGATGAGACCCATGCCTCAGCATCTCAAATTGAGAAAAAATCATGTCATGGGTGGCTGTTGGCCATTCATCCTTTATATGAATAATCCTTATAGGAGTTTACTATAATCATTTGCACACTCAAAACTCAATGTTTTCCAGATAGAGTGCTATAATTTCCCTCTGTTTACTTTCTTCTTTTTCACTTTCTAGTCTTTCTTTCCATTTTTTCTTTCTGGGGCCTGAATGTTTGGCCAAAGATGTCCTTGACTAATTTTTTGCTTGCCTCAGCCTCATGATCCACCAGGGCTATTGGTGTGGGTCATTGTACTTGGGATATGTTTAGGTTTCAGCAGTTAAGAAAAGGTTTGCCTAGTAGTGTGTATTATAGGCTCGTGATCCTTTGCTCTATGTCTAAAATCCATATATGAGATATGAGTGAGTACACACCCTGTTCCTCTTTTTGTGACTGGGTTACCTCATTCAGGATAGTTCCTTCAAGTTCCATCCACTTGTCTGTGAATTTCAAGATTCTGTTATTTTTTTCTGCAGAGTAGTATTCCATTGTGTAGATGTGGGGGGATGGGAGGGGAGGGGTGGCCAGGGTGTGTATGTCTCAGGGGAAAGAGGGTAAGAGGGAAAGATGGAGGGAGGAAGGTAGAGGAAACTGGGATCCAAATGTAAAATTTTTAAATTATATTATTAATAAAAAAAGAAGGAAAAATGCTGCTGGATTAATTATATATATGTTTATATATATATATATATATATATATATATATATATATATATTTAAAATTCTTTGACTTCAAAATCTAAGCCTAAAGACCAGTTACTGGGGAAAAGGATTTCTAATTTTGTTTCCACCAAAATTGAAAAGCTGTGGATCTCTTCCAGACTAATGTGGTTTGATCGAGCAAGACCCACTGAAGCAACGTCAATGAGACAATGCAACATTGCAGACCACTACAGCCAGGATTTCTGCATCATCTTAGGATTCGCTCATGACAGTGCCCCCTACCAACAGGAAGCAGTTTGGAAAGAACGACGCCCAAATTCCCAAATATTGTTTATAAATGTTTGTTTTCATTTAAAAAAAAGGAATGTATAATTATGTCCATCATAAAATAAATAAATGTTTAAAAAAAGAAAGAAAGAAAGAAAGAAAGAAAGAAAGAAAGAAAGAAAGAAAAGGTTTGCCAAGCAGGTGTGGTGGCACACAGAGGCATGAAGGCCTCTGTGAATATGAGGTCACTTGTCTACATAGGGATTTCCTAACTAGCCAGGACTACACTGTGAAATCATGTCTAAAGATTTTAAAAATTCTTTATAAATTCTTATATGAAGCATAACTTCACTACATAAAAATTTCTCCTGATTATATCGATGAGCACTGGCTACTGCAGTGATTTGTGTATAGCATCAGTAGATATTATCCTACTGTTCTTCTAAATTAGAACAGTTTTATATTTTTCCCAAATAACCACACCAAATTTCAGTGTCTGCCTTTTCTAACTTGGTGGTGTGTGGTGATTGCACACTGTGGTCCTAGTGAATCACAGAATTTTGCAGGTTTAACCTGTTCGTTTTCTAGATGTCTTCCCTGCCTACATAAACGAAACAATAACACGTGGTGAGAATGGCTGTAGCCTGATGCTGATGAAGACCTTGTTGGGCCATGTTGCTTCTGTTCCAGAAATAGCTTTGCTTCATTCTCTGATGGAGATGATGGAGGCTGAATGTGGTAGGGGCACTGTGTGTTCTGTGGGCCACACTCTTGCCTGAGCCTAGGGAAAGCTGTGGAAGCTTCCTCTCCTACTTTGACCAAAGGGTCACCTAACCAGGACAGTTCGACTCTCCTGCTTCATACACTGGTCACAACTGCTACCTCCCCTACCTCTGCCTGATTCAGCATAGCTCCTTTCAACCCAAGCGGTGTCTACATCTATATTTCCATTGCATTCTGGCTCCCCCACTCCCTTCATAATAGCTCAAATAGAACTCTGCTTCTGCTGTCCCAGGGTTTCATTAGCCTGCAGCTTGAAACTCTGTCACTTTGGTCTCATAAACCAGGTTAGGTTTCATAAACCACAGACAGGACACACTTCTAGGTACCCAGTTTCTGTGTTAATTACATTACTTATGGTGATGACAACATAGCTGATGAGAAGTAACTTAGAGAAAGGTTGACTTGGGGCCATGGTCTGTGGACATACAGTCCATCATATAAAGGAAGACTGGCAGTAAGGAATGTGAGAGTTTGTAGCAGATGCTGGCTCACATTTTAATTGACATGAAGCCAAGATGCTGTCTGCCTGGGCTACAAGCCTGCAACTTTATCCTTCTACATGCCATCTCCTAGTGTCCCATGACCTCTCAAACAGCATCAGCATCAGAGGACCCAGTGCTCAAATACACCAGTGTGTGTGTGTGTGTGTGTGTGTGTGTGTGTGTGTGTGTGTGTGCATCTTAATTGTCTCTGCTACACAACTGAAAATCCACTCCCAGTAGAGCTACAGGATTGCTACTAAAATTGTCTCTATAATTAACACTGCCAATAAATGTGGCATGTGTATTTTCACTGTTGTAACAGCAAAGCACTTCCTATGTATCTTCAGAAATGACAAAGTGACACCATGTAATTACATTCAATTGTGCACACACCATATGCTCTTAGGTCTTGCCACCTTTATTATTCTGGATTATATCTAGTTCTGAATGTGAGATGGTCTGAAGCATCTCAGAAGACTCTGCCTTGAAAGGACAGAGGCAACAGGGGAGGCAGCCGGTGTGCTTAGACTTCACATCACGGAACAATCAGAGTTCTTCTTTTTCATCTTGATATTCCTCATTTCTTCCTCATGCTTTCTGTTTTGTTTCCTGAGTATTTCACTAAAATTTTTTTCTTGTTCCTGAAAAGAGAAACTGGAAACTGAAACCTGGACAGAGTGGCATCAAACCCAGTAAAAATGTCTGTTGTCCAGGGATCAAGGGACAAATATGAGGATGCAGCAGACAGGAGCCCCTATACACTGCTACTTGGAATGTAAAATAAATTGTTACAGCTACTTCAGAAGTAAATCTTCAGACTACCTCAAAAACTTAAGGGAAAACTTCCATCAGATCCAGACATGTCATTTCTGGTTATACATCCAATAGAATAAAAGTCAGCACACTACAGAGAAACTGACATCCTCATGTTTATTATGAGATTGTTCCCAAATGCTAACTTATACAATCAAGTGGATGTCTGATGGGAGATGTTATTCTGTAAATATGTTTCTCATACTGGTTAAACAATAAAGCATTGTGGCCAATGAGAAAGCAAGATAGGCGGGGCTAGGAGACAAGGAGGAAAGAGGAAGTAGTTAGGAGGAGTAAGGAGGTAAAGCAGGGAGAGCCAAAAGAGATCAGATGCGGCCAGCCACTCTCAGGTAAGATGAGCCACGTGGAAATACTTAGATAAGTAGAAATGGGTTAATAATTAAGACGGAGCTAGCCCATAAACAATAATGGTAACTGGCCAACAGGATTGTATCAAATACAGAGTCCCTGAGTGTTATTTGGGGCCAGCGCACCAGATCAGCTGTGGGCGGGCTGGCGGAAAACATGCAAGCTACAGATGTCAACTGTATGATCTTTAATAGATGAAAGAATGAGGAACATTTATATATATATATATATATATATATATATATATATATATATATATATATATCTTTCAGCAACGAATGAAAGTTGAATTACAGTATTTTCAGTTACATGGATGGAAATGACACAAACCAGCCTAAAATTAGAACTATTTAATTTTGTCTCATGTATAACCCAGAGAGGAAAAAGAAGGAAACAATTAAAAGGGAAATACCAGAGCAAATTAGGAGGGGAAGAGAGGTCATTAAAGACAAAAAAAAAAAATGCCAACAATCTGGTCTATGCAGTTATGGAAATGCTATAAAGACACCTGTAAATTGTACTGTTAATGTGATAACCAAAATTAAAATAACTATATATTTTTTTGATAATGGTCAAGCAAGTATCTTTTAAAAATTTAAGATGTATCTTTTAGTGTTGTGTCTGATGTGTGTTTAGGATGTGTATGCACACACTTACAGTGTGAATGTGTTTGTGTGGGTGAGAGTTTGAAAGGGAGAGGGGGAAAAGGAGACAGAGGGGGAAGGAATGAGAGAGAGAGAGAGAGAGAGAGAGAGAGAGAGAGAGAGAGAGAGAGAGAGAGACAGAGAGAGAGAGAGAGAGAGAGAGAGATTGAAAAGAATATGTGTAGATTTCAGAGGATAACCATACTGTTGTGTCTCATTTTCCACCTTTTTAAGAGAAGACTCTTCCACTTTTTTTTCTTTCTATGTTTCTCAGGGTAGCTGGCCTGGAAAATTAAGATATCAAAAAGAAATACCCCGAAGCTTATTGGTCAAGGTCTCCTCTTGCTCTGCCATTATCCTTGCTGTGTCCCTGTCCATTTTCTCAGTCAACTGCTTCAAACAATCCTCAAAAGCTTTTTCTTTTTGCTCCATAACCTTCAGATTCATCTTTTTCATCTTGTTCAACATTTCCATTGTGTTTTCTGAGGACTGAGCTTGTACAGATTCCACTGAGAATAAAAATATATGAGCAAAATAAAAATTTAGGGTCTGTTTATGGCTTCTCCCCTCCCTCCAATTTTTATTTGTGTGGTTTCTTATGGATGGAATTCCTAGGGTCAAAATTTCTTTGGCAGTGACCATGGCTCCTCTGACAAATTTTTCTAAGCCAGGTATGACTTTCAAGAGTGAATACATGTTTTTGCTCTTTTTGTTATAGTCTCAAAATATGATTTAACAGAGCCAGGACTAATGAGAGGGCTGTAGTTAGCCTTGGGCTTCATTGACAGAGGAGCTAGGTTGTCTAGAGTCTTGCTCTTCACAGAGACAAAACTCCACCATGTAACTTCTATACACTGAATTTAAGCTGATTCAGATGTCTAAGCATTCAAGAGACCATTTAAAAAAAAACACTTTTTTTTTACACAACTAATGTAAATAAAGTTTAAAATTCAAAAAGAAATCTTTCCTTCAAGGTGAATAGAAACATTCACTGGACCCCTAGTAGTGATACATTGTTAGGCACAAAGCTTCTTTGTTCACTATGAATCTAATTTTCTCTACACTCATGTCATTCCTACCAGATTTGGCAGTGGGAGTAAACCCTTAAATCCCAGCCTGGGTCCATAAGTATTGTGTGCATGAAGAAAGAGAAATGTACCTTAAGAAGAGCACATAATAGCTCCTTATTTAAAATATATCTTACTATGAAATTCATATTTTCTCTAGAAAAAATGTAAATACTTGACATATAGTATGTACTTAACCATTCTTAAAACCATCAGTAAAAAGCAAGAGGGACATCAGCAGAAATCGCCTTGGTCACAACTCTTGTCCTTTATGCACTGCCTTTATTTTTGCAGTGTGTGGCCCAGTGTCTCTGCTAGCATGATCTGTGCTCATGTTCAGTGCTGCTGATTGCCCTTGAGCCCTGGTGATAGTGGCGTGGGAAACACTGATTGTACAAGTGCAGAGTGTATTACGTTTTAGGAGTATTTCTCTGTTTTTTGCTTGTAGATCTTGAATCTCCTTCTGATGTTTTCTTCTCTCTTCAGACACTTCTTCCTTGAGATGTAGTTCTCTCTCCTAGAGAGAAAGAGGATGGTTAAAGAAGCACAGCATAAAAATGATCTCACAGAAATTGTTTCATAGTTATCTCGTAACTTTCTCTTTCATTTCTCAAATTGTTTTTTTTAATCCAATTTAAAACTCCCTTTTAAGTTAGCCTTCTAGCTTATCTTATAGCATGTTACATTCTCTTGAGACTCCTGTGTTTGAAATTATTTCCCAATCACGTTTTCACAGCCTTCAGAAGAGGCTTATTCCTGGAGTTCTGAAGTATTGCTGTTGTAAGCTCTGTTTTGGAATATTTGATCCCATAGGTAACACAATTGTTACCTCCTCCAACTTGCTTCTTCTGCAGTGCGGGCATTATTTCAAAATGATGGTCACTTGGAAGGATTTCTCTATGGCACTCAGGCACAGGGATAATTAGATCATAAATTCTAATGGGATATTAGTAATAAGAAAATAATATTGAGAATGCTGGGACTATACCTGTCAAGAATACACTTTTGGTTAAACATATAGACGCTTTGTATTTAGAGGAAGTCCAAAGAGCAGTTAGGGTAAAACTGTAGGGAGAGCATCTCGCCCTGTGGTTCAACAAGGACAAAAATCACGATTGATTCCACAAGGCAGAAAATATATATGAATTATTTTACCATGATAAGTGACAGAGCAATTCTTTATCTCACCTGCAACCATGATTTTCCTTTTAGAAAAGGTAACCACATATGTGTCATTTGATGTGGCTACAATATACAATAGATTGGAGGCTTTTTGCACAGGGTTTGGTGACCACTAGGTACTATGTAGTGAGTGAGAGAATAATGCAGGCTCCAGGAAGCACAGTCTGCCAGTAAGAGACCTTTACCAAATGTATATATTCTAAAACACTGACACAAAGGATATAAAACTGTAGTAGAGTGTTTGGCTCCAATAGTCCTTCACCTAGGCCAACTGCACTAACCTCTAATTGACATCTTTTATTCTTGCCATTATATGAGAATGTTGGATGGCACAATAGAATACCTGAAGCATAAGATCCATTATCTTCTCCTGCTCTGCTACTTGCTGAGCTCTGTCTCTCTCCATCTTTTCTGTCAACTGTTGCACATATTTCTGGTGATTCCTGTCTTTATTTTCTATCATCTCGTCATATTTCCTTTGCATTTCTTCCATTATTTTTACTCTAGACTCTGAAGATTCGGCTTTCATATGATCCACTGTGGAGGAAAAAAAAAAAAAAAAAATGTAAGATTGACATGATGTCTCCTTCTTCTACCAACACGTGTTTGGTTGTCTGATATTGGTTAAGTGGAGTTCTGTGGTATCAGAATTTCCCTTTGAGAGACCATGATACCTTTGACATATCTCACCAAGACATGGTTTAGGATGTTAAAGTGCATCCTTAATTATTTTGTTTCAAGGAGAACTATATCTGAGGATATCCATTAATTACTAACAGACTTATAGAGCACTCGTTGGATAATGCTGTGTATGTGCTGGGGGGTGTTCTACAGCTCTCTCTGAATTCTATTTCTGTATCAATACTTTCCTACCAGTTGTTTATTATACATCACACACACACACACACACACACACACACACACACACACACACACAAACTATTTTGATTTGACTTAATGGCTAAGAAGAGCTTTCATTTAGTTTTAAAAGAATTATTATTTCACTTTCTACATATGGATAATTTTGCCTGAATATTTTACTGTTCATGTACATGCCTTGTGCCTGTAGAGATCAGGAGAGGACACTGGGTCCCTTGGAACTAGAGCTACAGATAATTATGAGCTGCCATTCATGTGCTGGAAATTGAATTAGTTCTCTAGAAGAGCAACCAGTTCTCTAACTGTTGAACCATCTCCTCAGCCCCAGAGCTTCCCTTATATCATATAATCATGTATGGTCCATGGCCTATTAGCAGGAATGCTCAACAGTGCCTAAGAATTGGTTCAGTCTTCAATGCACAAAATGAGTAAGTGCACAGGGTTGAAAAGTGTGAGTAATATACAGATGGAGAAGAAAAATCTCTCACAAGTTTCCTATCAGCTCACACTCTCTCTATTACCATGACTCTTAATCACATCATTTGTGACATCTTTAGAAAAAAAGTTAGATAATTCAAATTTAAAAGCCAGTAAAGGTTATGCTAATGTATATAATACAGTTAAAATGACATGAAAAATCTTAAGATGAAAAAATGGTTTTACAAGTAATTTCACTTTGCCAACTTGTAACTCACTGAGTCCTGGCTCAGTGGTAGTATAAATATCTTCATTTCAAATGAAGTGTGAGATGTTAGATACCCCAAATTCATTATTAAGGTTTCTGGTGATTAAACTCAGGTCTTCAGGATTCTCAAAAGTGCCTTTTTTTTTAATGTGGTAAGCCCTCTCACCAGCCTTCTTCTATATATTTTTGCATTCTATTTATAGTGTTCATACTTGTTTCTTTGTATCTCTTCTTCACACTCTTTATCTCTCCTTGAAGCTTTCTGCTCTCTTCTCGGAATCCTTCTTGGAGTAGCTGTTTCTGCTCCTAAGAGGGAAAGAGAATATTTAATTTTTTATGAAAGGAATAAGGTAACAAAACTCATCAAACAATTTTCAAATTAGTGCTTTTGATATTATTAAGTAATTCTCCAAGATCTTTGGTAGTCACTCTTTAATTTTGTCCATGTATCTCAGTAGCCATTCCTCTCTTGTGTTTTCAGCCTTTATTACAATCCCTGGTCCTTTTTTATTTGGTACTTTTTTATTTGGTCAAATGTAGTGCATATATACAGTACCCAAAAAATTTTTGATCTGTACTTCTTCCAGGGATTTGTGAGTCCACAGAGAATTTAATCATTACACCTAAACCAGATAACATCTCCATCAACTCGCATTTATATAGTATAGTTTTTGTTTTTATGAACACTTGCCCTTATGTAATGACAAGTCCCAGTAATATGAACTCTACCAACTTTGAGAAAACACATTTTGTAATTGCTCCTTCACTGAATATATACACCATTTCTTTTATTATTATTCACTAAAAATAATGGACTTGAGCACTACTGACTACCATGAGGGCATTGGAGTTATTGCTCCACAATTATTGACAGACAACTCCATACATACAAGAATAATGGAAATTTAAGTCTGTTGCTCCCAAAATAAAGTGAAATATATCATCAGGGAATTGTATATAAGCTTCCAAATTTCATATGTAGAGTAGGGGATAGTGGTTGAGGGCCTCAAGGACTGATATGGCCTACAGAAAAATTCTGAGCTGACATTTAGCCTCAACTTATATAGAGGTGTGGCTATGAACAGAAAGCTATTGGAAGACTGGTTGTGTATCAGATGTTGAGTTTTTTCTACTCTACATGCTTCCAGATAGAGAGAAAGTGTGATGGAAGCAGATTGCTACTTGCCCAACCTACACACTATTGTGTAAAATCTAGCCTAGAACATTTACATAGAACAGCTCATATTACTTTTGCTCAAGATGAGGAACCAATCAAAGGATATATGTATTGAATAATTGCTGTATGACAATACTCTCCTGGAAATTATGCAACATCAATGTTTCAAGGAGTTCATCATTTTGTCTCTTTAATTGCTTAAATTAATTTTGTGACTTTTAGAACCTTCACTATACATACTCATCGTATGTGCTACTGTGTTACATAAAGACACTTTGATGTAAATATATATTGTATGTTGGTCACATTGTTTTTCATGACTTCCCGCGTTTTCTCACACCTGTTCCCCCTTGTTATTTTTATTTTTCCAAGAATTTTGATTCCATGTGTGCATTCCTGTTCTTGAGACTGAAGTGTACACACACACACACACACACACACACACACACACACACACACACGGTTGTAATAATAAAAGGAAGAAAAGCCAACTCAGAGCAAAATGAAAAAAAAATGTCTAGAAAAATAACATTGAGTTCATTATGTGTTGTCCAGTTATTCCTGATCATAGGGCCTGCCCTAAAGGTTGATTGATATAATTTGAGATTTTACTGGAGAAAACTAAATTTTTACTTGACAGAGAATTTTGACTGTAGATAGCTTCTTGATTAAAGGCAGGACCCTGTGTCTAACTTTCCCTTTCAGTGGTGGGACCCTGTCTGGCTTGAGCCTCACAGGTCTTGTGCATTCTGCCAGAATCTCTGAGTTCATATGTGTGTTGTTCTTGTTGTAACAGAAAATATGATGTTTCATTGGAGTCATTTATCACTTCTGGCTCTTAGAATCTGTACCACTCTTCTGCATAGATCCCTGAGCTTTGGGGGATGGGTGTTGATGAAGACGTCCCAGTTAAGGCCGAGTGCCCCAAAGTCTCTCATTCTCTGCATACTGTCTACATGTGGTTCTCTGTGTTGATTTCCACCCACTGCAAGAAGAAGTTTTTCTGATGTGGGATGAGAAGGACACTGATCTATGAATGCAGCAGTACATAATCAGGAGTCATTGGCTTGGCAGGGTTCTTTTGCAAAATAGTAGTAATAGGTTTTATCCTAGGCCTGTGGCCTATCTAGGCCCAGGTTCTTGGCAACTTTACCAGTGTCAGGATTGAGCCTTAAATCAAATTAAAAACTGGCTGGTTATTCCCATTGCATGTGGCCACTATTGCACTAATGTCTTACAAGCTGGTTATTGTTGTAAGCTTATAGCTGGGTTATACTGATGATTGCCTTTCTCTTCTGTAGTGTGCAGAGTGCCTACCATGAGTGCTAGTCATTAGGAATGAGGCTTCTGATTAGGCACCAGCTTGACGTCACTGTGTTTAATGACATAAAAAAGTATAGTCTCCAGCAATAGGGCCTTGCCATCAGATTGCAAAGGGTAGCCAAAAGACAAGTAGCAATGATCTTTGATGTTTGAGGGTTTCCATGGGGTGCCTTGTACCAATGTATATTTGTTCTCTCTCTCTCTCTCTCTCTCTCTCTCTCTCTCTCTCTCTCTCTCTCTCTCTCTCTCTCTCTCTCTCTCTCTCTCAACTTAAATGTTTAAACCAGAGCTTCAGAGCTGAGTTATTCTGAATAATTTTAAGTTTAAAGTTTAAATTCTGAATGGATTTTGAAAAATAAATTAAATCCTGTAAAATACTTGTACAATGTGAATAGCTGTTGTTTGTAGTGATTCAGGAAAACACAACACCCTGGCCTTTTTTTAATGTAATCAAGTGTTTTTAGACACTTATCAATGCACAGTGGTGGGCACAGTAAACTTGAAGGGGCTGCTGCACTATATGAGCCTGGGAGTTCCGTATACCATGTGATTGTCTAACCCCTTACAGAGTGGTTTCAGTTAAAGATTATGGAGGATAAAAATAACAGTGTACCTCAAGTTTAAGAGCTAATGTCCTCTCTTGCTCTGCCTTGAGCTGGATTATGTCATTCTCCATTTTCTGAGTCAGCTGTCTTATGTGTTCCTGGTAGGTCTTTTCTTTCTGTTCCATCAGCTTCTCATTCTTCTTCTGTGTTTCCTCCAGCAGTTTCACGGCAGCCACTGCAGCCTCCGTTTTCTTACGCTCCACTGAGAGAGGGGAAATAAACTTTACGTGAGTCCACAACGGGAAGTCACCTAGTGCTGGTGCTCTTTGTGGACTCATAGTTGAGGCTGTAGTCACAGTGTGGTGATACACTGAGGCATCACTCTGGGGAGGTAATTGGATTTAGATCATTGTGAGGATGGAGCTCCCACAGAAGCTCAGTGCTGTTATAAGAAGATAAGAAAACCAGAGTTCAGTCTTCCCATCCTGCGAGGATGCAGTGGGAAGGAAATCAAAATACTAGAGAGAGCATTCTTGATCATCTGATAATCCAAAATCTGGATTCTTGTTCTCCAGAACTGTGAGAAATACTTTTGAATCACCTGTGTCATGTGTCAGTGACATTCTCTCACAGCAGCCTTGCCAGGAGAAGACACTGTTACCTCCTTCTCCCTTCCATGGTTTCTTGATGTTACTATTAAATTTTGTTCTTATTTTCATTTTATCTTTCTTTTTTATTTATTTTATGTATCTATTACATCATGTATCTTCATCCTTGTTCTTTTACATCCACCCTCCTCCTCTGTAGCCTCCCCAAGATAAAAAAAAAATTAAATAAAATGTGTGTGGGGGACATAAAAGAGGAAATGAAAGCATTTATAGGTAAAAAGTTTAAAATCTCACCATGGAAGCTTCAGTGGGACACAGTCAGACATTCAGTAGTCCCCTTCTTCCATATTTCTTACTTACAAGTGTTCATTGCAAAGAGTTATTGATCTTGTTCGAGGCTTCTAGTTTCTACTACACTATCAATGCTGGGACCTCACTAGGACTCTTCTTGGATATCCTGTTGTTGCCCTAAATTGTGGAGGTCCTGAAGCTTTGAGTCTATGGGTCACATCACTTCACATGTTCCAGAAGTTCATAGATAGATTGGGCCTGATTTATTTCATTTTGTTGTATTTTACTTTATCTGTGTGGGTGATTTGCCTGAATGTATATCTTTGCATGTGTATTCCTGTTTAGGCCAGAAAAAAGTGCTTTTATATTGGATCAATAGTCAGTTTAAGCCACTAGGTGGACATTGTAGTTCAAACTGGTGTTCTGGAAGAGCATCCAAGACTTTTCTCTAGCCCTTTGTTGTCATCACTATTTGCTAGGTAGCCTGTACCAAGGCCATTTTACGCATGAGGTCACTGATATCTTAATGTCAAGATAGTGTACACCATGGTCAGAAAGTGCTTTGGGGATAAGCTCATCTTTCTCCTTCTTGGTTCAGTTTGAGAGAGTTACTATTTTAAAACAGGCAGATAGGTAAACTGTTACAAAATTTGGGGGGTGGTGGTACTTCTTACCTTCAATCTCCTTTTCCTTTTCTGTTAGACTGCGATCTGTCTGTAGAATTGTATTAGAAACACCCTCCTTGGATTTTAAGTAAGACTGTAGAACCTCTTCAGCCTTAGAATCCAGAGAACATAATTCAGTGTGAGGAAATCTATCCATGTCTTTCTACCACCCTCAAGAATTATTCATCTCGGCCATGGTGGCGCATGCCTTTAATCCCACCACTTGGGAGACAGAGGCAGGTAGATGTCTGTGAGTTTTAACCCAGCTCAGTCTACAAGAGCTAGTTCCAGGCAAGCTTCCAAATCCACAGAGAAACTCTGTCTTGAATACCAAAAAAAAAAAAAAAAAAAAAAAATTGTTCATCTCATCTAAGATTCCTTAACATAGGAATGGGTAAATCATCAAATGCAACCAAAAGGAGGCCCCCTACTGGTGGATACTGGGAGGAATTATCTCTATATTTAGCCTGAGGCATATGAGTTGGAGCTGATAGTCTTGGAGGCTTACATGCTGAGGCATACAGCCCTAAGGAGAAAACAGTTCGTTGAGATATAGGCGTAAAGAGGAAATGACCAGCTTGTAGAGCTTAAAAGTAATCATCAGTCAGTCAAAGGTGAAGGTGACATTTTCTGAATATTTGGATCAAGGAGGCATTCCAGTAGGGGCAGAGCACACTGGTAAATGTCTTGGTTACCTGTATACCCTTCTTTGGTTCTCCATAGTACTTTTGCTTCAGCCTGTGTGTCTCCTGAACATAGAGGCCATAACCTCCAGGCTTAGAAAAAGTGCCGATCCTCACATGTTCTTCAAGAGGTCTGAAGATATCCTCCAGCAATGCCCAGCAACGGGTTGATGATGCTTCCAGATTGCGTTTACAAAAGTCATCCCACCTTAATTCTATCTGTGACTGTAGTGTGAAAATGGGCATAAAAAGAATACCAGAGAAGGATATCAACAAGGGTCAGAATTTCTCCAAGGGCTTCCCCAAACCTTGATGTCTCCAAAAACTTGAGCTGAGTAAAACTGTGGCTGTTCTTTGAGTTTGGACCTTCTTACAAATCCCTTCCTTATGAGCAATGATACTCAGAGGTTTGCACTAAACCTAATGACCTAATGTGCAAACTTTGATCTTAAACTGAATTGATGTTTGCTATGAATGCAATGGAGGAAAGAATGCGTAAGCCTAGGAAGAAAACAAAAGCAAGTTCATCTTATTGGCTAAATGAAAGAAAGTTGGCCCCATGAGATATATACTTTGATTTAAAGCAATGATTGTTAATTTTATTCACTAAACCTAAAGTTATTGTCAAAAAATTATTTCAAAATTGAGCCCATATTTTTTAGAAAATTACTTCTTCTGAGGATTATGATTCTAAAGAGGCAATTGTAGCCATTTTAAGGTTACAAAATTCACACTCATTCCATGCCTGATATGTACTTTGCCTCATACAATATTGACAATTACCCCCAGTTCCTTTTGAAATGAATGGTCTTCATCTTTAAAGGAAGTCTTGAGGAAGATTTCTATGGCTTCGCTCTCACAGGTCCTGTGCAGGTCCAGCAGCTCCTGGAGGGTCTCCGTGGGCAGCTGCACCTTCTGGCTCATCTGCTGGTCATAGTGGGCGATGGCGTTTCGCACTGCAGCCGAGTTCTCTATCTTTGCCAAGGCCAGGACTGCATTCTCTATGCAGGGCAGGTCTCCACTGCAGATTGCTTCAATATAGGTCAGCACTAGGCTTTCTAGTCCTATAAACAGAGAGCAAATGATGGCATCCACTGAAGTAGAACGTCCTTCTCTAAGGAAAAGATAAGACAGGTCTGTGTATATTGTACACAAATATCTCAGTCCTCCTACAAGTTTAGACTGAGACTTCTCAGTGTTGTTCCACCCATGGTTGAGACCCCTCTGGGATACCTTAAGACCACTGGAAACATCAGAGATCTTTATATTAAGATTAATAAAAGTAGCAAAGTTATGGTTATGAAGAAGCAACAAAAATAATTTTGTGGTTGAGAGTCACCACAGCATGAGGAACTGTATTAAAGGGTCACTGTATTAGGGAAGTTGAGAACTACTTACTATAGAATAGTAAGTCCTCTATATTACTGCCTTGGAAAATCTTTAGTTAAATGAGTGTGTGAAAAACTAATATTTTCCATATCAAAAAGTGTTCTTCGCTGTCTCATTCTACTTCAGTGTTGCTTTATAGAACCTTCTAAAGGGATCCAATTGTTTAATGGTCCTGATTTACATCACAGCAATCATGACAAATGAGGCCGTATAATCTAAATTTATAGGCTGAATTAATTTCCCTCAAATTTTACTTAAACTTAAATGATCTTATATGTATGGGTTGGATACTAAACAGAAGCATGTATCTTTACACAACATGAGGGAGACTTAACTTGGTTCAACTTCTTTAAACTAGGCTTTCAGTGTCTATTCCAGTTGTAGACCAGTGTAAACTGTCTGTAACTTAACATGAATAGTGATAGGCCCTACACATCTGAAAGCTGGAACTTTATAAATGTTCCACTCTCCGTCTTGAAATGAGTGGAAGATTAAGATGGGGACTCACGTGGGCCGTTGACAAGGATGCCTCCTGGAAGAGTTTTGGTTTTGCAATGGTTAAAGATGTACAAACAGAATTCTGCTACTTGCTGCAAAAAATCAGATTCGATCTCATTTTCTTGCAGTGTCTCAAGCCGGAAAGCTTTTTCCACTCCACGGGTGGATAGAAGATAAAACATTTCTTCTTTGGAAAGAACTTTCGAATACAGAGTCGGGGCAAGTTGTATTTTTCAACTTCTTTGCAGGTACCTGGGGAAATAATTTTTCCAAGGGAGGGTGAGTAACAAGTGGAAGTGTTAGTTTGTTATTTAAGAATTTCTTCAGAAACTCCTCTCTGTCTTACAGGTTTTGGGATTGTGCAGCTTTGCCACATAAGTGTTGAAATAGGTAAAGAGATGAACTCTTTCTGATAATAGTACTTGAAAAAGGCAGCTGCAGAAACTGCAACTTAACCTAGTTAACGTTGATTCAATTGGCAGATGGTAAATAAGAACTACTTCTTAGGACCAGCCAGAAACAGGAAAATGAATAACTGAATATAAGCGCCTCAAAAGGATACACATTTCTGGCATCTTTATCTACAAGTATGAATCTCTGTACCTTCCTTCAGCTTCAGAGAATTCTCCAGGTACTCATCTGCTGTGACACAACATCCATCTACTTCCATCTTCAAGGTCATATCTCTCAGGCTCCACACAAAGTCAGGGAAGAAGCTCACAAACTCGGATGAGTCTTCCACATCATCTTCCTGGTCAGTTGAGGACCTTGCTCTTATTCGTTCTGTCAGCTCTGTCACATAGCTGGGCAGCTAAGGAGAATCGGTGATGACCAGCACTCCCAGTCCTCTCACCTCACATTGGTCTGTCTCATCCATCCCCACCCATGACTTTGCCTGTGCTGACTCAGCGTGAGCTCAGTAGCTGCTATATGAGATCTCTCCTTGTGCTAGGATTACTCTGTCTCCCATCTGTCTGCACTGACTCTGCTGCATTCACAGGCTGGGATGTTTTATCCATCCACAGAAAGGATACTGCAGCTGGTCCATGGCCTGCTGGTTGATGGCTCCCATGCTGTTGTACACAAAGGTGCTGCTTAGAAGTATAGCCAGGGCAAAGATCCAGCAGTCGTTCTGATTGTCGCCCTGGAAGTCAGAACACATATGGATCAGGAATTTGTCCTGTGTCTGTTTTCTGGTTAACAGTGACAAAAGTATGCTTGTTTAATCAAATGGTTTCCCCAGTGATTAGCAAAGCTAATGCTGTCTTAAAAACCTACTTGGGACAAGTCTTTAAAAAAGGAATCATGAATTCCATTGAAGTTTGAGTATTTTTACTAAGGTTTTTGGTTTATACTTATACTTTGGAGGCTTTCTTTTGACCATGGCTGGTAATTGTTAAACATACAGTGGATGTTTGCAGATATTTTAAAATTTCAAATATCCTGTAGATTTAAGTATTTCTTTCATTACTGATGAGAAGATTTACATTCATGTGATAAATAATACATGTGGTGATGTCTTTAAAATCTCATTTAGTTCTTTATTTTTATGCTGGGAATAGAAAACAGGCTTTGCCCAAGCTCCTCAATCATACACCACTGAGAAAGGCCATTGTTGGTCATTCTTGGGTACTCATTATGTACAAGAAACATTATTTATATCATTAAATATTCAAAGAAATGCCTTAAGATAGATAAAGTACTGTTTATTGGATTCAGTTAGTGGATCCGAAAGTTGAGGCTAAAAGATGTTTAAAAATAAGGATTCTGATTATTAAATGGTTTCCATTTAAACATAGTCATGGGCCCTCAAACTCCAGTTTGTAACTGAAGTTCTGTGTAGGTCAGATAGGTGACACCGAGTTTGTCCTGGGTACCTCCATAAGTTTGGGTACCAGGTTTAGGTTACAGCCTGTTAGTTGCTGTGATCCTGCAGAGGGACTATCCTGCTCCTCTCTGTGTCTGTCTATTTATTAAGGTGGCTAACGTTAATGATATAATGTTACAGTGAATATAAGCTCTTGTTTAAAATTTACAGATATTTGGATATCAGAATCTCAATTGCAAATTGAACTCTCAGTTCTTACTTTCTCAACATCGCCCAGGCCCTCAGTGTCAAGCAGAACAAGTGTGTGATCCTTCTTGTGGGGATGAGGCACACACCACATCCAGATCCCTTTTGTGTGAGCCTGGACCGTGGAACCCAGAGAGAATCCTGTGACATGCAGAAGAGAGGATGCAGTGGATTGAGAGTTAGAAGCAGGTGTTCCAAGAAACTGAAGTAAAAACTAGAACAATTCAAGTCAACAGAGCTAACTGAAACCAAAGTTAGTATTATCTTGCAACTGGAGAAATAGCAAAAATCATAACAGCAAAAACTTGAAAATATCCCACAGTTATCATTACAAATCTTATCCAGGAAATTAGAAGTTCATAATGCAAATATATGAAATGCCATATATGAAAATCCATGCCAATATTATACTCAACAGTAAAAGCTAAAAAGCTTTTCATGTAAAATCATAAAAGAGAAAAATGTATCCATTTCTGACACTGCTGTTTAATACAGTACTTGAAGTGTCATACAAAGTAATCAGAAGAAAAAAAAAACCAGAAATAGCTGGCAGCCAAATTGGAAAGTAAGAGTAAGATTATCTTTGTAACAGATGTTACAACCTTGTATGTTAAAACCTTTAAATTTCCCAGAGAACAATTTTGAATATAATTAATTAATTCAGGATAGCTACAACACACAAAATTATTAATGTGATTTTTATAATTAGTTCCTTTTCTACGCATCCATAATGAAAATCAAAAAATAACATTGGAAATTTTAAAATTTCCACCCGGAATTCCATCTAAAGAATAAATTACTTGATAATATACCTCATCTATAAGTTAACATATCTACACAGGGAAAAGCACAAATTGTTTCAGAAGACACAAACAATTACATGCTCCATGTTTAAAGTTGGAGGAAAGCATATTCTTACAATATTAGTGCTACATAAAATGACAAATGTTCATTCTCTTCGTGACAGAGTTTGCTTGGTTATCAAGCAGTGCTTGAACTAGAGAATTCAGATGATCTTCCCACCTCAGCCTCCTGAGTCCTGGGATTTCTGCTCTGCACCACAGTTCTCATGACCTTCATATTTTAAGGGCCAAATCCATGGAAACAGATTATAGAACAGTGATGGGAAATGGGGGAATGGATTGTAGCATGAATAATAAAACCCGGAAACAGATATTGGTGTTAAAGCTGAAGATCAGAGAACCAAAACTGTTGGCTACTAGAGAGTTCTAACCTCTACCATTGCTCAGACAAAAGGGGTGATTCACCTATCCTCAGACCACTCTAGAAGGCACTACTCCTCAGACTCATGCAAATAGCCTTGAGTCCCTGTCTCCTCCAGGCATATATTCCCCTCTACTGCTGGGCTTAAAGGTTTGGGATCCCAAGTGCTGGGATCACCTATGTGTGAGCTCTCTTTCTCTTTTAGACAGATTCAATCTCATGTAGACGAGGGTGAACTTGAACTATCAGAGATCCTTCTGCCTCTGTCTCCTCAATCCTGGGATTAAAGGTGTGTGTCACAAGCTCCTGGCCACTAGTGGCTTAGCTCTGAACTCTGATCTTCAGGCAAGATTTATTTTTTAACATACAAACAAAATGTCTCTACAATAGATAATTATTGTATGATGGGTACTTAGTTTGTGTTGGGGAAAATATAATAACTATATAAATGAATTAGTGTGATTATTGTATGAAGATGTGATTTCGTTTAATGATCTAGAACTGCAGTTAAAATCATTAGAAGAGTTAATTTTATGCTATGTTTATTCATGACAATAAGAATTTCCAATTCAATCTAAAACATCTTTAAAACTTTAAAGATCCATGGAAACTCACTTTTACCTCATGAACTTATTAATTAAAAAATTACCACCATCTGTGTGTGTGTGTGTGTGTGTGTGGTGTGTGGGTTTGGGTATGTGTATGTCACAGCACATGTGTGGAGGTCAGATGACAGCTCTGGAGATTTGGTTTTCTTTTTCTATTTCTAGGCATAGGATCCAGATTGACTTGTGCAGCAAAGGACTGTACCTGCTGAGCCCTCATCTTGGCCCAGCCTTCACTTTTTAATGACTGTTGTACAGATTAATATGTAATTTAATTATTCTTATTAATGCCTTCTTCCTTTCTGTGACGAGAATGATTTCTGATTTTAAAACAGAACGGAAGATACTAAAGAGTGTTATGCAGCTGACTGACTTCCTGAAATAGAATAAAGATTAAAAAGCCCAACTTTGAGTAGGAAATTAGGTCTCAGAATCCATCTCCTCTAACTTTCCTCCTCACAAAGTGTGGCTGAACAGAGGGCACACAGCAAGTCTTTGCAGGTGGCACTCACCGGTTTTCTTTCCAGCCAGCCTGTTCATCAGGTAGGATTTGCCAGTGCGGTAGAGGCCCACGATGGCCACCACCACCACCGGCTGTGTGATGGCCGACAGGATCTCCAGGGCCTCGTGGTTAGGGCTTCAGTTGTCCTTTCACATTCTCAATGAGACACAGGGGCCCGGGCATGTGGACCGTGTCCATTGGGGTTCTTTGTCTTTGAGGGAAGAGGAAGAATGAATTAGAAATTCCTTCTCTTCTCAGAAGGTGGGGGTCACAAGCCCCCCCAGCACTAACAGAAGTTGTACTGTGTTGTCAAACAGGTAAGGGAAAAATCAGCATAGTTTAGAAAGTTATGAAAATATTATCTAAAAAGTTGAACATAAATGGTAGTACTAATGAATTTTCAAAATTCAACTACTAGCAATTCAAATCTTTCTAAGTTGTCATGGGGGAATATTCCTTTTAGATTCTAGTTTCAAAATTTATGCTAGATATTGACTAGGAAAGAAAATTTATGAGGAAGATTTTTTATTAATTTTGGTTTTTTTTGAGAATATAATTGAATTAAATTTTCTTGTCCCCTTCCACCCTCAAAATCCTCCCATATAAACCCACCACACACTGTCATTCAAATTGATGGCCTCTGTTTTGCTAGTTATGACATTCATATATGTATATGTCCATGTATATATGTATATATTCCTGACTGTAACCTGTTCAGTCTACATAATGTTACTGGTATTGATGTTTTCAAAGCTTAAAATAGTTTTTAAATTCTAATTATGAAAGTACATTTTTAACATATAGACTTTCTTGGGAGCGGGTTTGATGGCTCAGCTCTGAAGATGCTAAGTGTTGAGCAAGACTATCTGTGCCCAGCCTCCAGGATCTATTGTTGGCAGGAGAACATTGACTCTCACAAGTTCTCCTCTGGTTTACAAACATGCTCCATGGCATGTGCACACCCACCCTGCACGCAAAGATACACAAAGTAGTACATAGATAAGCAAAAAAAAATTGAAAGCTCCTTAAAAAGATAATTTCTATAAAATTAGCATTAGGTGAATTTATTTTTATTTAGACTACATACAAGAAATTCAATATGGATTTATTAGTGCATGAATTCTTTCAATGAGTGAAAACTGTCCTGGATAAATGCACCATTTTATTCTTGTTTGAACCTGGATAATTATCTGCACAGATGTTTAGTATCTGCCCCTCCCTCTGGCTCTTAGTAACGTTTCAATGGATTGAGCACTGCAGGAATGCTGCTGCTCCAGGAATAAATCAGCATAATTTACTCATGCATGTTTGTCATCCTGGACCAGAAACTCTTTCAAGAGCATGGTGGGTATGAAGGAGGGTCCCAGGAGGGAAGAATATACCCCAGTGAACCCTGAACAAAGCCTGGCTCCCCCGACGGGAACTTCAGAGAACTTGGAGCTGGAATGTTGAAGGCTCAGGCCCAAGATCATATATATTGTTCTCTTCTGAGTTTGACCTAAGATCCTCCTATCAGGTTCAATATTTTTTGGAATGTACAGAGTCCTGACTTTCACCACCCAAAGGTTGAGAATGTTGCCAGAGAGCAGCCAAAGCCTGTTCCACTTAATGTGCTCTAAGATGTCTACCCGATGCTTCCTGAAGTGTGTTTGAAATGTCTTCATCTTTGATTTTTCTTCCATTCTGTAACAAAGCTTTATGAAACTGTTAGATTGTTAGAACATGATATTTGTCGTAACCTTTATCTGTGTCCTTGCAAATTATTAAAATTCACCACTAACATCTCAATTCTTCCTTTATATTTATCACGAGAGAATTTCCTTTTGGACTCTAATTTTAAAGTGTACATTTGATATAGAACAGGGATATTGAATGTAGTATTTAATGTCACAATATTTAGTTCCAAAATAACATATTATCCCTTTGTCTGTTAAAAGTAAGAGCTGTTTGTTTTGTGTTTTTGTCATTAAGATGTTATGGGCCAGAGCAGAACTCTGAAACTTCACTAGTTACACAGTAAGGTAACCTAATGGGGAGTGGATTTGAGTACAACATTTTAAAATACCATGGGAAGCACAAAACGACATTGACAAGAAGACTAGAAATCAGAGAGCAGTTCAAGAACAGTAAGAAGTTGTTCAAAGAAAATCGCTGTGTCCTGTGGCCCATGCTTAGGCTTCCTGTTTTATTTTTAATTTTTGGTAGAAGAAAGAAAAGAGAAATGGGGGGAGCGGAGGAGTAGAGGATGCACAGGTGAGACTTAACAATGGAGAAAGAGAATTGATGAATGAAGCCAGTGCGGGCCAGGAACTCATGCGAGGGGCTTCTAGGAACAACTTCCGGAAGGTCTGATTGGCTGGGGGACAGGTAAACCAAGACACTGCCCCTAGGCCTGCACTGCATGGGATTCTGCAGAGGAAGCCTTTTGGGAAATACAAATCTGAATCCTACCAGTGAGAGGTAAGGAGTGGGTTCTAGGAATGGGAGAGGCTGCCCAGTGAAAGAGGAAATCCACTGAGAAGCCAAGTTCAGGTAGGTGTGTGGCAGAAAGCACGTCCTCATCCTAGTCTTCATGGTACCCTCTGGGTTCCAGCGTTTCCTTTCTACGTCCACAGTGTTGGTGGCTGTTTGCCCTGCCTCATTTATTGTTTTATATTATTTTTTCATATATACCTCGCCTCTTCATGGACATGATGCTCATGTAGCCTTTTCAGTTGCAGTAGGAGCAGGACAGAGCAGTACTGCCAATGTCCATGGTCGTTTAATTGTGTTCCCGTTCGATAGGGACAGTGTGAACATAGAGAAGAATGTGCATACTCTCAGTATTTCCAGCTGAATTCAAGCCAGATACTGGAATGTATGGACTGTCTACCCTGATAATACCCTCCTGATTGCTCCTTATAAAACTTTCTCATCCCCTTACCGACATTATAGACCCCATGTCCCTGAGCAAAACTCCCCAGAGCTGGAATGAGAAGCAAGCCTCCTTACCTGCTCGTGGGTCTCATGGCGAATGGGCTGGCTTCCTCAATAGTCTCTTAGTTCCTCTTCCAAGGCTGTGACACTTTCTCTGACTGTGTTGATCAAATGCCCAACAACATTCTTAACAGTAGAGAAAATATGGAAATGAAAGTGCTTGGTTCACAGCAGTGAATCAACAATCATAAAAGTGCTGGAGCTGAGCTAGAGGGAGGGTTTGTCAAGATTTCTCTGCCAGAGCTGTCAAACATTTCCTTGGGAGAGACCTTTGTCACCACTTGCTGTTTCTACAACTGTCCGTTAGATATGGATGCTTTTCATATAGGCAGTTACTGTGAAGGTTCAGGGCCCATGCTATTGTCTGACATGAGGAGGCAAAAAATAGTTTTAAAAATCTTGTCACCTAAAATATATTTGTGGCTGATTTTCTTTCAGAACTAGTTAATGAGGGAAAGGGAATGTTTGCCACCCTCTTAAATGCCCACAATCTTCTATCACTCACTCCCAAGTCAGCCTGTTCAGTCAGGATGGGCTCTGCATTGGAAGGTGTTCCAGACCAGTAAAGTTGGATTACATGGAGTTTTTCTTAATGCTGTATTACATTATTATTCAAAATTTTCTATCCTTTTTAATATTTTAGCTTCACTGTTCTTGAATCTACTTCAAACTCGTTTAGCTTATTTATTTTTTTATTTTGCAGAAAATATTACCAAACTCTTGGTAAAAATGACTGAGTCACTTTAATACTGTATTTTTCCCGAAAGGATACATGAGTCAATTCCCAATAAGGTTTGCTATGACTGTGGTAAGAGTGGCAGAAATCTGGCCCGTGAGCCCTGCATTTTCTCCATCTCTGTTTCTCTGTCACAGAAACTCCACTGCTGCTGAGTGTGGTCTCATGGCTTGGCGATGGCTAGTAGCCAAAGGTCCATGCTTTGGAATCTTGGTTCACCATGTGGTGATGAAAGGAGATGGTACTTATGACTGATAAAATATAGAGCCTAGTGGGAAGTAATCACTGATGTCTCTGGGACACCATCACCTTGTGACCTTCCCCGTCCTTAGGCAACCCTGTCATGATGCTATCTGCTGAGTCCATGAGGCTGCCTGATGATTATATAGCTACATGTCATGATTATATAGCTACACAGCAGAGCTATATAAAATTCTCTACCTTACAAAGCACCCAATGTGCAGTGCTTTGTTTTCACAATAGAAAAATAAAGTAGTACACAGAGTCAACAAACTGAGATAACTCATCCTAACTCATCCTTCATCTCCCAACCAATGACTTGTACTAGTACTATTTTTTTTGTTGTTGTTGTCTTTTTGGTTCTTTTGGTTTGTTTGTTTTGAGACAGGTTTCTTCATATATCCCCAGCTGTCCTTTAGACCATGCTGACCTTGAATTCACAGAGATCTGCCTGCCTCTGCTTCTCACGTGTTGCTATTAAAGCTATGTGCAACCACCACACAGTGACTTGTACTTTCTGATTCTACTCCCTTATAAACACTTTTGTGTGTCAATCTCAGTATAACACTAATTTCATTTCAAATTTATTTATCTTTCCCTAAGCCTGATAAGGAGTTGACACTTTTTGTAGTTGGTCTTTTCTAAAACTTGTCTTCTTATGTTGGTTTTTTGTTGTTACCTGTTGTCTGATCATGTATCTCTGTTCTAATGTTCATCATTCCCCTTTCAGCAAAATAGTTTAATTTATTCTTTTTGTAGTTCCCTGGAGTTTTCATTTTGAATTTGAACTCAGTTGATGATTTTATTCTTTTAAATAAAAAAAATGTTTTGAGGAATATACAACAGAGGGTGGGAAGAGTCTAAAATCAGGTGTAGAGGCAAGGTTTCTGAGAGAAATATGGGATATAAATGAGTCAATGTAATTGGAAGTGTGGGAATCGTGTATGTAGGGGACCGTAGGCACCAAAGAACCTAGGTTACATCTTCAAAAGACTCATGTTGGGCCCACTGTGGCCTTTATTCTTAATCCTAGAGCTAAGTCAGTCCATCAATTAACAAATCAAAAATATCCCAGAGCAGATCATGCAACATGGCAGAATGAACTATATAGAGAATTCAAGTCAAGAACACATATTTTCTCTCTTACTTAACACTTGTCAAACTTTCATGGTTATTACAACAATTGAGTTCCCCCTGCACATATACTTAATTAAAGACAGCCCATCAGAAAGACTCATATTGGGTTTGTTTTTGTTTTTAAAGCAAACAAAACAGTGGGAGAAGAGCAGAGTTAGAAACCAGAGGACAAACACTCCCTAGGAGATGCACAAAACACAGCAAAGAAACACACACACACATACACACACACACACACACACACACACACACACACACACACACACACATACACACATACACACACACTCACACACACACACACACGATGATACATACATACATCCACACATGCACACATATGCTTACATACACATGCACACACAAAACATGTACACATCACAACCCTACAGATAACAAGAAGAATATACAGAAAAGAATAATACTATGAAAAATATCTCAATGAAGAAACAGCAGAATAACATTATATTTATTAGTTTCAGCAGATTTAAGAGACAGAGTAGCACATATTGGCATATTTCAAGTCTTAAAAGAAACCAAATCAGAATAATTTGAAAAATTATGAATTAAAGTAGATGGAGAAATAAGAATGTTTCCAGATAAACAAAACAAAACTATTTCTTACATCTAAGGGAGAGCTCCAGAAATTCTTACAGGAGTACTCTATAGAGAGGAAGAAGAAAGTTTCATGAACAAGTACACAGGTAAAACTGCATCCCATGGAAGCCACAGTTGGATTAATAAAAGAGTCATATATACTCCAAGCAAGTTATCTTTTCCTAGTTTTATATTGAAATAGGTTTTTAGAGAGGCCACAAGGAATTATGTCCTCGAAGTGACTTACAGCCAAATTCTTTTCTTTCTCTCTTTTTTTTTTTTTTAAGAAGGGGAGACAGTTTCCATTTTCTCCTCCTATCTTTGGCAACAGGCTTCAAGCAAAGTTCTTTGTAATGAGCTTCTCATGTCCCAAATATCACCATTGCCTTTATTTCCATTGTCAATGTCTTTTATTAGCTGTCTCTGCTGTAACTATGTGACTCTGCTCATTTCTTTGCTCAGGGACACAAGAACCTGGGAATCCAGATGGGTGCCCATTTATACAGAAGACAGGGGGATTTCATTACAGAGCAGCACAGTCTGCTTTACAAGTTGAGAGTGACAACAAATAAAGAGACCATTGTAGAGAACAACACTAATGTAGTAACATGAGACACAATAGGGAGACAATTGTACAGAACACACTTACAAGGCACAGGAATGGACAGAGGCTAAAGGGACAATTGTGTTGATTTTCATGTTGAGGTATGCCTTAAATGATTTCTTAAAGTTTGGAGAACAGGCAGATTTTGCTTGGCTTAACTCGAAGAAGGGAACCATAGCATGTTTCTCTTCTGTACCAGACAGACT
This sequence comes from Cricetiscus sungorus, assembly GCA_030556225.1. Taxonomy (NCBI): domain Eukaryota; kingdom Metazoa; phylum Chordata; class Mammalia; order Rodentia; family Cricetidae; genus Cricetiscus; species Cricetiscus sungorus. The sequence goes on along the minus strand of JANBXA010000157.1, from coordinate 64,379 downwards.
CTCACTAAATAGTGATGGAAGCTCAGTAAGGACCATACACAGGTAAATTTCCCCTTTCTTTCTTTCTTTCTTTCTTTCTTTCTTTCTTTCTTTCTTTCTTTCTTCCTTCCTTTCTTTCTTCCTTCCTTTCTTTCTTTCTTTCTCTTTCCTTCCTTTCTTCATTCCTTCCTACCTTTCTGTACTTCTTTCTCGCTTCCTCCCTCCCTCCCTCCCTCCCTCCCTGCCTCTCTCTCTCTCTCTCTCTCTCTCTCTCTCTCTCTCTCTGTTTCTTTCAATCCCTTTTTCATTTGGATACTGGCCAAAAGCCCAAGCATGCTTTACCTGACACTCTGGGAATGATTTTCTGAATCCTACCCAATGGCAATTAGACAGCAAGAAAGTAGGAAATTGAGATCCAGTCCCAGTAAGTCTCTTTGTGCAGCCTTCTGGATATTACCCCAACAACAATCACAGATGTTCCACAGATCAAAGGTCCTCTGCTTACATGCACTTCATAGATCAAGGCCGCTCTACCTGATGACTTTTAGATAATCATACTATCTCATGCTGGTGCCAGGAAGAGATTCATCATCAGGAGAAGTCAAGTCACCTTCTAACCCCCACTCATACTGATTCCTTGCTCTATAACCATTTGAAATCACCCAGCCTTCAGTTTCTTCAATGATGCCCTCTCTTATAACCCATTCCTGTTCTTTCTCTCTGTCTAATAAATAGGGTTGCTTGAAGTGTCCAACTCTGTAGTCTTCATAACTCCTTGTCAGCAGGATATGATCCCAGGGTCATAGCGACTGCAGTGCCCTATTTAGCAGATGTACAGCTATATGTACACTGATATCAGCTTACTATTACACCACTCCCTATTTGTTTTGCAGCTTCTTGGTAATCACCATGGCCAAGCATTCTAGATTCCCTCACACTGACTCAAAAACCCATGACTGCATTCTTGTGACTGCCTTCTCCAGTTAGCTATGAATATTTGGAGTTTGTCTCTCAAACTAAAAGAAAAACAAAACAAACAAAAAAACCAAGAAAACTGTCCTTCAGCTTCCTTTGAGTTTGATCTTCAAGTGATTCCAGTCAAGTCTACCTTAGTGAACCAGTGATTTTATTGAAATTACTTACAAGAATATGGATGATGGTTTTCTTACTGGAATATGTGTGGCTGAGACAAAGGCAGCTACATTACTGAGAGGTCCAGTGAACAGTCTCAATAGCAATAGCTTCAGTCCTTAACCACTTCCCCAAGGCCACTAGGTAGGCCAGCACAGTGAAGGTCATCCCAGGGACACCTCTCTCCAAATCAAGAAAGTTCTTTCTTATTTTCACCTAATAAATCTACATTCACATGCCCCACTCTTTGTCTCTGTTCTTGGACACGAGTCACTGAAATCAAAATCTGAAGCCGCTGGCTGGAAGTCACTAGGATGAACAACTTCCTTCCAGCAGTGAAGAGGCCAATTTCTTGGCTTCATCGCCGTAAAAGAAGCCACATCATTGTAAGAAAAAAAATGATGCTTTTTCGGAGAAGGTGTTTGCACCTTCCCCCTGATGAGATGTGATATTTTCAGTTATCATAGACTTGTTGCTTCGTCTTTCTCTCTCTGGATTCTCCCTCTCTTTGCCCACCATCTCTTTCACTTATAAAATCAGTGTTTAAGAGACCATACAGGAGGTCAGACTTGAAGCAGACTTCCAAGGAAAGAGATAGACACCTCTGCCTACACTCTGCCAATAAAAAGGTGTGGAGAAGTATACAAAGCACTCCGCTAAACAATGAAATGAATGGGTATTTTCTATCATCATCAATATAAAACCCCGAGACTCGATATTTTGAAAACAATAACCTCAGCCTTAAAGCCTCAACTTCTAATCCTCTGGT